>JAMWYP010000447.1:0-241148 GCA_025563575.1 Acacia pycnantha
AAAAAAAAAAAAAAACAAACGTCCGTTAAAATGTCAACTTTTTAAGGGTTAAGATACGGATTGGCCAATGAACTTTTACTCTAGGAGCGCCCAGCACAAAAGAATTTTACTCAGGAGCAGCCAGCACAAAAAAGTCCATGTGCAATTCACCCAAAATCCGACTGTTGCAAATCCATGTCCGAACCCCAACCATGTGCCTTAGGGTTAGGAAAAGTGAGTTTCAACAAAAAAAAAAATCACAAATGTAACGAGTATATTTCATTTTGAGTAAGGGTGGTAAGTTTTCGAACGTGCCCAAGCAAGTCCATGTGTAATCCCCCCCCCCCCACCAAAAAAATCTGACTGTTGCAAATTCTTGCCTGGACCCTCCAACCAAGTGCAATGGGGTTAGGAGGAGTGAATGCAACAACAAAAAATCACAAATATAACGAGTAGATTTTATTTTGAGTAAGGGTGGTAAGTTTTCGAACTTACCCGGTGTAGGTGCAGATTGTGATTTTTAAGTGGACTTAAAAAATTTACTTGTTACATTTGTGATTTTTTTTTTTGTTACATTCACTCTTTATAACCCCAATGCACATGGTTATGGGGGTCTGGGCAAGGATTTGCCACAGTCGAATTTTGGGGGGATAGCACATGGACTTGTCAGGGCTATGTGCTCTCTTCCTTTCTTTACTCATGTTTTTCACACTCATGTTCCCCGCCACGTAGCCCCTAAAACAAGAAAGCATCAATATATATGTTACCCATTTCAGTGAATTTCACTCTTTATTGTTCTCTTTATTGTTCAAAAAATAAGAGCCAAATACCTACTTTACATTTATCAGGAAATTAGTTAAAAGTAGTTAAAAACAATAAATATGCAAGATATCTATTTTCTTTTCCCAATATATCCTTATTTATTAAGGGAGTAAGTAAGAGATAATAAATAAGAAAATGGAAGAAAGAGAATGTCAGGGAGAAGAATGATGAGAGAGTAGTGTAGCAATTTTTTTTTTTAAAAAAAAAAAGCAAAAATAAAAGAAAGTGCGTCTTACAAAAAGAAATCACACCCCCTATCAACATAAATAGTCACATAATATAGTTTGTTTTCTAGTTGTTGCTTCTAATATTCTTTTCGGCTAGCCACTGGAACCATCTGTACGATTGGGAGAATAACTTGATAAGCGAGCAAAATGGCGCCAATAAAGTAGATCATCATTCTCTTTGCTGGACAGTATTTAAACAATGAACAATATCACTAGCTCAGCTATCCCTGAATTGTGATTAGCTCAGAAGTCGAAACAAACCAACTAAAGCCATGGAGGAGGAGTTCGAGCACGAGAGAAAGGAGTACAAGAGAAACAAGAAGGAGCACGAGAGAAACAAGAAGGAACTATTCGCATGTGCCATGAAAGGTGAATGGGACAAGGTCATTAAATTGTACAAAGACAATGTGAAACTTCACAATGCCAGAATCACTCACTCAGGACAGACTGCGTTGCACATAGCAGTCTCTGATGGGAAGGAGCACGTGGTGAGGCTAATAATAAGGAGGAACTTGTAAAGGTTCTGCGAACTCATAATCATAGAAGCAACACTGCCTTGCATCTAGCGGTTTCCATGGGCGATGCTACTATATGTCGCATAATTGCCAGCGTGGAGTCTACCTTAGTGGATGACCGTAACGATGACGGCGAGACGCCTCTCTTCTTGGCCACTCTCCATGGCAGAAAACAAGCTTTTCTTTCCCTTCATAGGATCCGAAACCCTAACATCGTGGGTCCTCCCTTCTATGATAACTGCAGAAGGAACAAGGGTGACACTATCCTTCACTGTGCTATCAACGGTGACTACTTTGGTACGTATTCATTCATTCACCCATTCTCAACTCTTTAATTTCCCTAGCTAGCTTCTCCGTTGTACTCCTCCAACCTTTTTTATAAAAGCATGAAATTCGAATTATCTTAATTCTTTTTATAAGATCTCACTTGGGGTGGTCAACGTATTTTTATCATTTTTGCTCCTAATTAATTATATTCTCTCTCTTCATCTTTTTTCATACTATAGTATTCTTTTCCATACGAGTTCATATTAGGTGCTTCTCCCTCATGTGCTCATGCTCATCTCTCTATTTTTGGGGTGGGGCATTATTTATTTATTTATTTATATATTTTATTTATTTATATTAAATTATATGCTGCATTCTAAAATATTTTTTGCATTCAGTATCTTAAATTAATTAATTTCCAGGATATTACTGTTACAGGAAAAATATTTCTGAATGCAAGATTGAAAATTAATTAATTTGATATATTGGGTGCAAAAAATATTTCAGGATGCAATATATAATTTAATCTAAATAAATAAAATATATTAAAAAAAAATGCCCCCACCCCAAAAGTAAAGAGATGAGCACATAAGAAATACATAAGAGAGAGAGGCACCTAATGTGAACCCCTTTCATACTTTCTCTCATTACTGCTCTATCTCTTTCTAAATTGCCCCCCTTATAAAAAAACTGCACGCTTGAAAAAAAACAAAATCATTTTCAACATATTTATTACTTTTAACCAATTTAACTTTTTTCTTAAAATACTCAATTCGGGTCGAGCTATTATAAAAAAAATGGAGGGGTATTGTTTATTCTAAATCAACTATAACATCATTTAATTAATGCTATGGTCTCTGTGTCTCTGTGTGTGTAGATCTTGCGTTTCAAATAATTCATCTGTACAAAGAACTTGCGAATAGGTGAATGAGGAAGGCTTGTCTCCTCTGCATTTGCTGGCATCAAAGCCTAGTGCTTTCAAAAGTGGAAGCCGCCTTGGACGAATAGAAACCATCATTTATCACTGTATGTATCCGTTTAATTTTTGTCGTGCATGGAAAAGCTTGTTTGAATGCTCGGCATGATGTTAATAATATATGCATACCATGTTTGTTTTTTTGTCTGTGTTGAAGGTTTATATGTTGAGAAGCTAAAGGCAGAAAATCAGACACGCCCAATTAGTGAAGCCGACAGTGATAGCCATGACTGGCGTGACGACTACAGCACATTGGCACGCCCAATTAGTGAAGCCGACAGTGATAGCCATGACAACTACAACACATTGACACGCCCAATTAGTGAAGCCGACAGTGATAGCCATGACTGGCCTCACAACTACAACACTTTTTTTTCCCCCCGAAAAAGTCAATTTTATTAATAACAAAACAAGAATTACAATCACCAATAGCCGAAGCCAAATAAAACGCTCAGAAAATACCTACAATTACAACCTATCACACAACTTACCAAAGTAAATCTATACCAAAGTAAAACCTATAAAAAAACAAAGCAAGTATTATAGTATTGGGTTAGGACCGAATCTCAGCCCACACCCACCCTATCCCCTGTATTAGTAAAGTCAGCATTGAGTTTCCTGTGTTGATTAGAATCTTGAACAAATATATTGCATAAAGAAGATGGAGGAGATTCCAGCCAAACAGGCTGATACATCTTCTTTGCGGCATCTACTGCTAGATAATCTGCAGCTTTATTTCCCTGTCTTGCAACTAGGGAGAAGGACACACCATTCAAGGATTCTATCAACCCAAGAATTTCCAGCATTAGATCTTGACATTGCCATTCACAACCAGCAAGATTCTTTCGTTCCACCATCCTGTACAAACACTCACAATCAGTCTCAACAATCAAATGGGTGTCATGGAACCTACCTCTGTTCAATAAAGCCTCCCTTAGCGCCAAGCCTTCAGCTATGAATGGGGAAGCAGCCGATACAGCCCTCCTAAACCCTCCCACGAATACTCCCTTTTCATTCCTGCAAACCAAGCCGATCCCCCGAGGATCCCATGAAAGAGACATCCACATTGATCTTTATTGTACCAGGAGGAGGCACCACGCCCAGGAGGTATTTTTTATTGACTGATCCATGAATACCCTCCTACTACTCCGATCGCCTCTAGTGTGATTGCTCCAAAATTCCTCAACTTGAGCATTAACCAATCGGACTACATTATTAGCATCTGGAGGTTCACCTTTGAAAACCCAGTTACATCTAGATTTCCATATCCACCAACACATTGTAACAAATAGGGATTTACCATATTCCTCAAGACTTCCCCCACCATTCAACAAATCATTAAACCATTCCTCACATCTCTTCATTGACCATTTGCTAAATTTAAGGGTAAGGGGACAACCAAACCAGCACAATTTAGTCCATGGACACAAAAACAGTAAATGCTCAACAGTTTCGCATGCAGATAAACATACAGGACAGATAGGAGAATTAGCACATTTTCATTTAAACAAGGCTTCACGAGTTGCAACAGCCCCTACAACTAACCTCCACATAAAATGGTGAATTTTAGGTGGAGCCAACACTATCCAAATGCATTTCCAGAGAGATGGAGCTACGGAAAAGGATGTACCAGGATCTTTGGTTTTAATCTCCTCCGTGACAAGTCTAGCAATTGCATACCCAGATTTAACCAAGTATAGACCATCCGTAGCTGCCATCCAAACAGCCCGATCAGGACAAATGTTAGTAGGAACAGGAAGCTTTAAAATCATGTTTTTTTTCCTCACAGCTAACTTTTGATATAATTGAACTAAGATCCCATCTTCCATTGCTTAGGAGTTCAGACACTGTAGCTGTTTCCTCTTCCATCGTCAGCTCTGCTCTCTGCAACTTATATCCATCAAGTCCTTGAACCCATTGATCCCTCCATATTCTAATTTTTGTTCCATCACCCACCTTCCAGCACAATCTGCTTAATAACAAATCTCTACCTTCCAACAGGCTGGACCAGCCCCATGAAGCATGTCTGCCTTTTTTTGCATCCAAAAAATTCCCCTTAAGGAAATAAATGCCCTTGAGGATTTTGCACCACAAGTCATTAGGCTGATTGAGCAATCTCCAAGCCGTCTTTGCTAACAGGGCTCTATTGAAGCAGAGCAATTCTTTGAAGCCCATCCCACCATCATTCTTAGTTTAGTCATATGTTTCCAACTTTTCCAGTGAATAGAGCCTTCCTTTCCATGCTGTCCCCACCAAAATTTGGAAATCAAGCTGTCAATTTCCATACAAGTCTTCTTTGGGAACAAAAAGCAAGTCATAGGGTATGTGGGTATGGCATTTGCAACCGCCTTAATCAAAATTTCGCGCCCCACAAATGTAAGAATTTTCTGTTTCCATCCTTGTAGTTTCAACCCAATACGATCCCTCACAAAAGCCTGTGCAGCAGCCTTAGATCTTCCCTAGATGACCGGTAATCCCAAGTATTTCCCGGTCTGGTCAGAATAGCTAATACCAAGACATGCTGATATTTTCTCCTTGCGGGCGTATTTGCAGAGAAAAAGATGTTGGATTTTTCCAGATTCACCAATTGCCCCGATGCCCTGCAATACACATCCAGGATTCGTTTTAATACTAAGCAGTTCACTTCATTAGCCCTTAAAAATAATAATACGTCATCAGCAAAGAAACAATGTGATAGGGGAGGAGCACCTCTTGCCAGTTTCACCCCTTCAAATCTTTTCTCTCAATATGATGCTGTATCATTAGAGATAGGACCTCTGAAGCAAAAATAAACATATATGGTGAGAGGGGGTCTCCTTGTCTCACTCCCCTTTCAGGCCGAAAAGAATCCCCCCTATGTCCATCCACTTGCAGTGCAAATTCAGTAGTTGAGATGCATTTCATGATCCTTTCCACCCATCCATTACAAAATCCCATCCTCAGTAGTACTGCCTCTAGAAAATCTCATTCCACACGGTCATAGGCTTTGTTCATATCCACCTTCAAAGCTAACTCCCATTTCTGACCAGTCTTCTTATGACTCAAATAATGAAAGGCCTCATGCGCTAAAATGATGTTATCCTGAATCATACGTCCAGCAATGAAGGCCCTTTGATTGGGTAATATTATTTTGTCCATTAAATCCCTCATTCGATTCGTCATGATTTTTACAATGATCTTATACGATACATTGCAAAGTCCAATCGGTCTGAATTGGTGCACCCCCTCTGGCTTATCAACTTTTGGTAACAGTACTATGTTAGTCCCATTGATCGTGTTGATATCAGTCCGCCCCCCAAAAAAGTCCTGGACCATCAAGCAAATCTCCTTACACACTTCCTTCCAAGCCGTTTGGTAGAACAAGGCCGAGAACCCGTCAGGCCCTAGTGCTTTAATGGCCCCTAATTGAAATACTGCAGCTTCAATTTCCTGACAAGACACGGGTTTCATTAGGCGAGCATTGTCAAGATCAGACACCACCTTCCGAACGTATGATAAGGCCTGATCCATAGGTCGGCTACCACCAGAACTGAACAGATTTGAATAAAAATTCCTTAGGGATTTGTTAATGGCCCCCCTTTCCTCCAACCACACTCCATTGTCATCCTTTAATCTCAAGATTTTGTTTCTTTGCCTTCGTTGTATAACGCTGTTATGGAAGAACTTTGAATTCCTGTCACCACATTGCAGCCAAGAAATTCTGGATCTTTGCCACCAATATCTTTCTTCTTTGCTCCAAGCTATTTCCATCTGGTTAGTCAGGGCCTCTGCTTCAAGTAATTTCTCAGCCGATAAAATACCCTTATAGCAATTGCTCAACATATGTCTTAATTGTGCAATGACCTTCCTGCAGTTAGGAAATTCCTTCGCACTCCATGAAATAAGCATTTGTCGACATGCATTCAGTCTTCTGACTAGATCAGCCACTCTATCCTCAACGTCTCCTTCCACCTCATTCCACCCTTTGTTTACGATCTGCAGAAAATCATCATGATGGATCCAGTTTGCCTCAAATTTAAACGATCGATCCCTTTCTCTTATTTGTAGCAACAATCCACCACTAGCGCATGATGATCTGAACCAATTGGTTCCATATGAAAGACTACAGCTCGCTCGAAGGTATCTCTAAACAGCACATTACCGAGAGCCCGATCTAATCTTTCACGTACTAACCCTTCAGGCCTCTTATTGCACCAAGTAAACTTGGAACCTTTAAATTCCAAATCCAATAGGTTGCAATCAGACAACAAACTTTGGAAGTTAATGACCTTACGCATAGATCGTGGATTACCGCCTTCCTTCTCGGATTGGGATAACAGATCATTAAAATCACCAATGACTAGCCATGATTTTTTCACATTTACAGCCAACTTCCTCAGAGTGTCCCACACAATACGACGTTCCCCTTCCTTGGGTGGGCCGTATACAAAAGAAATCACTTCAGGAACATTCAGGCTGCAAGACTCCACCAGGACATGAATAATATTTTTTGATTTGTACAGGATTGTTAAAACAATAGAATCATGCCACCACAACGCCAGACCTCCAGCTAGACCCCTTGGTTCCACATACAGCTCCTGATTAAAACCACATCTGCTTCTTATCTTTTTGATTTTCTCCGAATATAACTTGGTCTCCATTAGGAAGATTATTGAGGGATGAAATTTTTTCACCATATCCCTCAAATTTTGAACTGTCATGGCTCTTCCCAGGCCTTGACAGTTCCAGGAGATGAGCTTCATGGCTGCTGGGTGGCTGTTTTTGGCCAGCCACCAGTACCTTCAGTTGAGAAATTCGCCCTCTTACTACCACCAGCTTTAAACACAAAATCAGCTTCCAAGGTAGAGACATCAGCATCAACCAAGTTTTCTTCCTCTAATTCCATCACCTCATCGGAAAGTTTTCCTTGCCCCCTTTCTTTTTCTCTTGGTATTTCTTTTAATACGCGCCTTGGTCCTTCTTAAGTTCGCGGCATATGCGCAGAGATGTCGATTTAGGGACCGAGCTTTCCTTCCACCAACCTCTGGCGTTTAGACATTGATGAATCCCAACCTTCCTCAGCATTCCTATTCAGTCCCAAAACATTGATACCATTGATAACCTCTCCCAAAGACACCACCATTATACAGGATCATAGCCATATCTGTCACCCTCAGATCATCGGTGCTTTGGTTAATATTACTTCCATCTCCATTTACTTCCAGATTCACCGTGGCCACATCAGACTTAGGAGATAAAGCCTCATCATCAGTCATACATTTACGAGACCTCCTCAAATCACCTCTATCCCTGTCCTCCTGCAGAATTGAAGGGCTCTTCAATTTCCTCCGATGCTTAATCTCCAGGAATCGTTCATCTCCACTCCTCTCCTTCTCATCAGTTTTAGTTGTCACTCTTGTGTTTCCCTTCAAAATAGTATCTGTGTTAGGTTCCATGGGCCTGTTGGACCTGATAAAGAACAGATCAGTTTCATCAAGCGTCCTCTCCAAGTCCTTCTTTGATTTCTCCGCATTTATCCTTCTACTTGTTGCCTCCTCCTTCTTCCTCCTGGCATAACCAGCCTCCACCCACTCATTACAGACAACAGACATCACCTCGTCCCAGGAACGACATTGAGAGGTAGTTAACCAGCTCCCAAACCGAGGCAAAGAGGATCAAGAGTGGACATGAACTTTTCAGATTTACGGGAGCGATTGTCGTGTCCAATCTTTCCACAATTGTAACAAAAACTCAGCAGTTTCTCATATTTAATCGAAATCCATACCTTCTTTCCAGTCGGTGTAGGCATCCAGAAACCATGGGCGAGAGGCTTCTTCAGATCCAAAATGACTCTGGCT
Source organism: Acacia pycnantha (assembly GCA_025563575.1). Lineage (NCBI taxonomy): Eukaryota > Viridiplantae > Streptophyta > Magnoliopsida > Fabales > Fabaceae > Acacia > Acacia pycnantha. Next base: position 8,624 of record JAMWYP010000447.1, read on the forward strand.
CGCAAGAAACTCTGAAGAAATCTGCCATTGTAGTACGGATCTTCCGCCAACATAACCTCACCGACATGCTCGCCAATTTTGATTGTGTTTTCCAGGCACATTGCTTCCATAGGCACATTGTGCATTTGAACCCACACCAGACAGTTACTAAAATCAAATTCCTCATAATTTTTGTACTTCGATCTCTCCAACAGGTTTAGCAGACAACCATTGACCGACCATGGCCGCCCTCTCAAAATTCTGCAGTATTCGCCTTCGTCCGAGAATTTGAACAAGAAAGCGTTGCCGTTAATCTCGATTACATCAACACCTTCCTGGAGATTCCATGCTTTTTTTCAAAATTGCCTCCATGGCGGATCGTGTGAACGTCTTGTTTGACAGAACCTTTCCGATCAAAGTCCTCACAGATGTTCGCCTCGCAAGTGTACGAGATTCGCAAGTAATAAAGTGATAAATAAAGTATCGTTTCCACGAGGATTTGTTTAACAAATTGGTCAAGCAATAGGCTTAGTGAATTTCATCAAATTGAGCTAAAACAAAGTTTTGATTTGGAATGAGAATTTTTAAAGACTATTTCTAAAACATAAAATTGATAAAGGCAATTGATTCTTTAACTTCAAGGATAATTGAGCCTAGGGCTCTTTTCCCCCTTTTTGCATTTCATAAAACTTGATTAATTTCCTCTCTAGTAGCATTTCAATACATATATGTGTTAGTCTAAGGTTCTAAAACACTTGACCCGCTCTCTCGAGTCAAAATCAAGTTTCTCTTCTCATTAAAATGCACAATCTCTTGCTACAATTAATGAGAATCAATATTTAAGCAACAACCCTAATGTGACAATGCAAGGTTAGTAAATATATCTCTATTTTACCAACAAACCATCCATTTATCAAGTAAACTTCAAGACAAGCATGATTTCAATCAAGTTCTACACCTAGATTAGCTCTCTCAAGTCAAAACCTAAGTGAATAAATCATCTAAATGGAGGCCAATCATTTAGAAGCATTAAGCCAAGGTTAAAATCAACACATACATATATTAATCTACCAAAAGAGAGGAATATTCAAGTATTAATCCATACAAAGGGTCAAAAGAACCCTAGAATGAAAGGGAAATTAGCCAAGCATGGCTTTAACAAAAATCCGAACGACACGAAAAATTCGAGTAAATAGCATACTTGGAAAATGAATAAGAAACTAGAATCGAGTCAAATAAGATACAAAACCAAGAAAATCAGCAATAGCAGCAAGTTGAAGATGCTGAATAGTGCTCTGTTCTTCTTTCCTCAGTCCAGCGAAAAACTCTCCAGCCGCCTCCCTCTCCGCTGCTCTCTGCTCTGTTTTCTGCTTCTCCACTCTCTGTTCCGCTCTCCTCTTTTTTTTTCTCCAGCGAATTTTTTTCCGTGCGTTCCGCTCTCTGTTCTGTATTTTAGTCCCGCGATAATATCCAGCCGACACTCCCCTCTGGTCCAATTCGTCCCCTCCGTCTCTTTAGCTTTTTAGGTCTTTTAATTCATTCCCAATTGGTGGGCCCCAAGCCATTCCATTTGCAATTCAATCTCCTTCAATTTGTGGGGCCCACAACGCTGCACGTGATTCATTCCCAAAAGCAAAGAAACATTACACATCTATTCCAAAACTCATTCAATTGCGTCAAAAACTGGGCTCTCTCCTCTGCTCCTTTTAAAAGAAAATACTATATTAATTAAAATAATAAACTGATTCTAATTATTATTACTATTATTTAAATAAACTTAAAAACTTATTTTTAAGTTGAAATCCCCCAAATAATGCACTCAAACTGATATCTCTAATAATCTTGAAAAAATATCTTTAATTTAGTACTGATGACTTCCCAAATATATCAAAATATGCCTCAAATCTATTAAAACTAGGAAGTCATCACACCCCCACACTTGCATCAAATCTTGTCCTCAAGATTTTTAAATTATAAAACAACCAATTTCAAGAAAATCATGGAAGCAAGATTTTTGAAGCAAGCACTACAAAATTGAAGTCAATTCGAACTTTCAAGAAACAAATTTTCTCAACAATCTTTTCCACATTCCAAAAATGCAAGTAACAAGACAATTAATTTTGCAAAGATAAATCACAATAGAATGTCCCTCACAAGTCAAGTGTTTACACTCATTTCTCAAGATATTCTAGGGCTTGTGTTTCACTCAATTCCACCTATTGCAACTTATCTACCATAAGCTTGTTTATCATCTCAATCTCCACTTTATACATTATCCCATTGCACACTCAAATCAAAAGGACTTTCTCAAGGTTGTAATGATCAAGGTAGGATAATGAAATGAAAATGATCAAATGGTATGGGAAAATACTTTAATTAGTGCCAAGTAATTTAATGAAATTCATGATGAAGAATGAAGGAATACCCACCAAGAGGAAACAAACTTACTAACACTGTACATAAACAACTTCTTTTTTTTTTTTTTTTTTTCAATAATCTTTTTCTTTCTTTCTTGGATCTGTATTTTTTTTTTTTTATATTGCTTTGTTTCTATCTATCTACTTTTTTTCTTTTCTTTTCTTTTTTTTTTTGTTTTTGTTTTTAACTATATACACATACTTTCTAACTCCTTCATTCTTTTAAATTGATTTACTTAGCACTTACTAAAGTAATAAAAATGATGGGAAGAAAAAGATATAAAAATTGCATATCTCAAACAAAGGGCTATTTATACTATGCAATTTTTTTCTTTTTGAAAATAAAAATAAAAAATAAAGGCTCAAATGGGGTGAACAAAGGATTTTCATGTGATAAGGATGGGATGGACATTTGACCAAACTAGCTATGAAATGAATGCCTAAATCATCTTTGTGCATGCAATAGAATTTCAAATTTCAAAAGAGATTCAAGACAAGTTCTAGAGATGGAATCACAATAGGTGTACTCCCTCTTGGAAAGATAACAATTAAGGCTCAAATTCCTCATAGGTTCTTTGACATCCTAAAGTAAAGTACCCAAACCAAATCTTTACCTCTTTACTAACATTCAAAGAACATAGAATCAATTTCTAATCAAATTCACTCCTCTTCATGTTCAAATCAACCCAATTGTAATAATGCTCACAAATACTATTCACACTTCCATGATATATATTTTAAAAAATTGAGGACAAAGCAAGTTAAAATCAAGGATAACCCTCACCCCCACACTTAAATGTCACATTGTCCTCAATGTGAACAAGTAACAAAAAGTAATGGAAGTGAAGAGCAATCATATATAAGTGCAAAGGTAACACCAATTTCAGAGATTTCAAATTTTCACCAAGTAAACAGCTCAAGTGCTAACGGTCACTTAATGATCATCACAAACATCATCACATGCACATCCAACTAAGACCAGCACTCATTTCCACGCAATATATCATCAACAATCAAATAGAACAAATCAAAGAAAAGTAGAAGAAAACTCCCCTATTTGTCCTTGATTGTGCTTTCAATCCTTGCTACCAAAGTGGAACACCTCATCAGGGCTTTCAACAGTCCTACAAAATCAAACAAAGCATCAAGTAATACCTTGGGTTGCCTCCCAAGAAGCGCTAAGTTTAAAGTCTTCAGCCAGACTCTTCATGTTGGTCACTCTTCATTAACCAAGTAGATAGTGGACACAAGCCTATCCACATCTCCACCCCAATAATGCTTCAATCGTTGACCATTAGCCTTGAATCTTTCACCTTTTTCATTTTCCAGCTCCACATCACCAAATTTAGATGCTTGAACCACCGTGAATGGACCGGACCATCGAGACTTTAGCTTTCCTGGAAATAACCTCAACTTGGAGTTATAAAGGAGGACACTTTGACCGGGTTCAAAACTCTTGGGAATAATTTTTTGTCATGATCCCGCTTGGTCTTCTCCTTATATATCCTTGCATTCTCATAGGCATTTAGGCGGATTTCATCTAACTCATTGAGTTGAAGTAGCCTCTTCTTCCCCACAGCTTGGGTATCAAAATTTAGCTTTTTGATGGCCCAATAAGCTCCATGCTCCAATTCCAGCGGTAAGTGGCATGCTTTTCCAAACACCAAGCGATAGGGAGACATGCCAATAGGCGTTTTGAAAGCTGTTCGGTATGCCCATAGAGCATCATCCAACTTGGTAGACCAATCCTTCCTCGTAGTTCCCACCACCTTCTCAAGAATGTTCTTGATCTCACGATTGGAAATTTCTGCTTGCCCATTACTTTGAGGATGGTATGGCAATGATACCTTGTGCTTGACACCATATTTCTTCATCAAGGCTTGAAATTGGTGATTGCAAAAGTGAGAACCACCATCACTTATAATTGCTCTAGGTGTCTCAAATCGAGTGAAAATGTTCTTCTTGAGAAATTTCAACACTGTCTTAGCATCATTTGAGACACATGCAGTGGCCTCAACCCACTTGGAGACATAGTCAACTCCAACTAAGATGTACTCATTGTTAAATGACTTAGGAAAAGGGCCCATGAAGTCAATTCCCCAAACATCAAAAAGTTCAACTTCAAGCATGCTAGTCAAAGGCATCTCATTCCTCTTGGATATGTTCCCTACTCTTTGGCATCTATCACATTGGAGAGCAAAGGCATATGCATCCTTGAATAGAGTGGGCCAATAGAATCCACTTTGGAAGACCTTTGCAGCAGTCTTCTCTCCTCCAAAATGGCCACCATAGTCGAAGAGTGGCAACAATGCGAATACACTCTTGTTCATTTTACGGTACACATCTCCGAATGAGTTGATCAGGACACCTCTTGAATAAATATGGTTCATCCCAAAAGTATTTCTTCACTTCATGTAAAAACTTACGCTTTTGGTGAGAATTGAAATCCGGAGGTAACACTCCACAAACTAAGTAATTGACAAAATCAGCAAACCATGGTGTGGATAAGCTATCAACAAAGAACAACTGCTCATCTGGGAATGATGCATGAATCACATCCGAATCATCAAATTGAGCCTTATTGCTCAACCGTGAGAGGTGGTCGGCCACTTGATTCTCGGTGCATTTCCTATCAATGATGTTCAAGTCAAACTCTTGAAGTAGAAGCACCCATCGAATTAGTCTTGCCTTAGAGTCTTTCTTCGTGAGTAGGTACTTTAAAGCTGAATGATCAGTGAAGATAATGACCTTAGTACCCACAATGTAAGACCGAAACTTCTCACAAGCATAGACTATGGCAAGTAATTCCTTCTCGGTAGTGGTATAATTCAATTGAGCACAATCAAGAGTTTTGCTAGCATAGTAAATGGGATGAAATAGCTTTTCCTCCTTTTGCCCAAGAACAGCACCAACTGCATAATCACTAGCATCGGCCATGATAATGAAAGGTAGAGCCCAATCCGGAGCTATCAAGATAGGAGAAGAAATGAGACATTGCTTCAGCTCTTCAAAAGCTTTTAAGCACTCCTCATCAAACTTGAATTCTACATCTTTTTCCAATAACTTGGAAAGTGGCTTGGCAATCTTAGAAAAATCCTTGATAAATCTCCTATAGAACCCAGCATGACCAAGGAAGCTTGAATACCCTTTACACTAGTAGGAGGAGGCAATTGCTCAATGATAGCAATTTTGGCTTTGTCCACTTCCAAACCCTTCTTGGACACCCGATGGCCAAGAACAATGCCTTCTTGCACCATGAAGTGACATTTCTCCCAATTGAGAATCAAATTTGTTTCTTCACACCGTTGAAGAACCGCATCCAAATTATCCAAGCATGAATCAAAAGATGGACCGAATACAGAGAAATCGTCTATAAATACTTCAATGGTCTTCTCAATCATATCGCAAAGATGGACATCATGCACCTTTGAAATGTGGCAGAGCATTGCAAAGTCCAAATGGCATTCTTCTGAAGGCGAATGTGCCATAGGGACAAGTAAAAGTAGTTTTCTCTTGATCTTCTGGGGTTATAGCAATCTGATTGTAGCCTGAATAACCATCTAGAAAACAAAAGGACTGGGCTCACCCATGAACTATCAGATATGGGATATACTATTCCAGCTGAAAGCCACTTCAGAATTTCCTTCTTGACCACTTCTTTCATAATCGAATTCAAGCGCCTTTGATGCTCAATGGAAGTTTTGTGATCATCCTCCAATAGAATCTTGTGCATACAAATAGAAGGGCTTATTCCCTTGATATCAGCAATAGTCCACCCAATAGCATGCTTATGTTCTCTCAAAACTCTTAGTAGCTTCTCTTCTTGCAAATTAGAGAGGGTAGAAGAGACAATTACCGGTAGAGTGTTAGAATCCCCAAGGTAAGCATATTTGAGATGAGAAGGCAGTGGCTTCAACTCTAAAACCGGAGGAACTTCAATAGACGGCTTCAATGGAGTACTTAAGGCATCAGACACCTCAAGTGGCTCAAGAGTCCTCGGTCTAGAATGAGGAAATGAGTCATAACGGAAGAGCTCTTCAACAACATCTTCATCCAACTCTTCAAAACTCTTCTCACCAATCAAGAATGCCTCTAAAGGGTCCTTAATCATGGATGCATATGATTCTTGAGGAATAACTGCATCTAATACATCTACAAACGAGCATTGAGCAGAATCATCATGAAACTTCAAGGCTTTTTGCATGTTGAATATCACTTGCTCGTTATCAACCCTCAAAGTGACCTCACCCTTCTCTACATCAATGAGAGTCCTTGCAGTGGTTAAGAATGGACGCCCAAGGATTAGAGGAATTTTCCAATCAACTTCACAATCAAGCACTACAAAATCCGCGGGGAAGATAAACTTGTCAACTTTAACTAGGACATCCTCAATGATTCCTCTAGGTCTAGAAATGCTACGATCGGCCAAGAGAAGAGTCACCGTAGTGGGTCTTGGCTCTCCCAAGCCCAATTGATTGAAAACAGCTAGAGGCATCAAGTTAATACTTGCTCCCAAATCACAAAGAGCCTTACCATTAAAGTTGGTCCCAATGTTGCAAGGAATGTAGAAGCTTCCTGGATCTTTGAGCTTAGTGGTAACTTCCTTTGAATGATCGCACTACACTCTTCGAGTCAATGCCACGGTCTTAAATTCATTGAATCGCCGCTTCTTGGACAAAAAATCTTTAAGGAACTTAGCATATTTAGGCATGCTTTCCAAAGCTTCAAAGAAAAGGAATGTTCACATGGAGTTGTTTGAACATGTTCACAAACTTTTTGAACTGGGCATCTTCCTCTTTCTTCTTGAATCTTTGAGGAAAATGTAGTGGTGGCATAAAAGTAGGAGTGGTGGGCTTTTTCTTTTTCTCATCATTCATCTCTTGCTCCACCTTCTTTTCCTTGCTAACATCATGCAAACTTTCTTCTTGTTGCTTTCTCTTCTCAGTTTCATCTTCCTCCCCTACACTTTCTCCATCAACATCAACAATCACCTGATCTTGCTTTGGTTGAGGAGTACTTGAGCTAGGCACATCCGGTAGTACTTTTCCGCTTCTCAAGTTAATGGCATTGCATTCCTCTTTTCCAACTCGTTTTGGATTAGGAATGGTGTCACTAGGAAGATTGCTTCTTGACATAACATTCACTTGTGATGCTAATTGCCCCATTTGCACTTCAAGATTTTTAATAGCAGTTTCATGGAGAGAAAAAGTAGCCTTAGTTTCAACCCTTGAAGATTCCACCTCAGACAAGATCCGAGCTAGCATCTTGTCGGTTTTAGATTCCTCTTCCTTAATAGGAAGCTGCCTTGATTGCGTTTGAAAACCGGGTGGAATAGGCTTAGTGCCAGATGTAGACCCATGTGCTTGATTCAAACTATTACCTTGACTCCAAGAAAAATTTGGGTGAGTTCGCCAAGCACTATTGTAGGTTTGTGAATAAGGGTTGCCTTGAGGATTTTGGAACTTGCCCATGTAGTTGATGATTCGGTAGCCATGTAAAGAGGACAATAATTAGGCATATGGACATCATGGCATTGATCACATACAATTGGTGTAGCATGAATAGAATGTACACCTTGAGAAGTGCTTTTTTGCATTTGAGACTCTAGCACATCAAAACGCTTATTCAAAGCGGATAAGAGAGTTGCAATTTGTGAGGAGGAGTCTTCTTTTGTATTAAGCATAGCTTGGTTAGTCCTCCTATCATTACCTTGAGTATTGTTTGCAGACAATTGATCCAACAACCGAATCACCTCATTAACAGGAACATTCTGGTATCCTCCATTGGTCATAGAATCAACCATTGCTTTAGATGAAGGATTAAGTCGAGTACAAAAAATTTGGACCACAACCCATTTGTCCACCCCATGATTAGGGCATTGCTTCATTAACATCTTGTATCTCTCCCAAGCGGCATAAAGAAGTTCATTGGGATGTTGTTTAAAGCTTAAAAATTCATCCCTAGCTTCCACAAATTTATCATCAGAAAAGAATCGAGCTCTAAACTTAGCCTCAAGATCGGCCCAAGAAGTGATAGACCCTTAGGAAGATTGTTGAACCAATCTCTAGCCTTGCCTTGCAGAGAAAGAGGGAATAACCGTAGCTTCAAAACATCTTGGGAACTCCATTTTGCTTGAAAGAATCACACACTTCCAAGAAGTACATCAAGTGCTTGTTGGCATCTTCATTGTAAAGACCATGGAACATACCATGCATTTGAAGCATTGTTATCATAACCGGCTTGATCTCAAAGGTACGTGCTTGCATTTCCGGCATCCGAATGCAAGATTGAGGACCTTGCATATTCCGACTAGCAAAGTCGTTGACGGTAGCTCTATCATATTCGTCGTCTGCCATGGTTTCAGATGCAGATTCAGATGCAGATTCAGTCTCTTCTTCAATGGGAGGCACTTCGTCAAGTATCACAACCAATCCGTCCGGATGCAAGTTTTGCATATACTAAAATGGTACCTACAAGAGAAACAAGCAAGAGCGAGTATCAAACCAAAACAAAAATTAATAAAGGAAAAGAAATAGAAATTGTAAACCTAACTAAAAGCTCAAGCAAAGTTTACTAACACAAGCCCAAGGTTGACCAAAGGATTTGTTTACACAAATCCTGCAACGGCGCCAAAAACTTGTTTGCCTCGCAAGTGTACGAGATTCGCAAGTAATAAAGTGATAAATAAAGTATCGTTCCCACGAGGATTTGTTTAACAAATTGGTCAAGCAATAGGCTTAGTGAATTTCATCAAGTTGAGCTAAAACAAAGTTTTGATTTGGAATGAGAATTTTTAAAGACTATTTCTAAAACATAAAATTGATAAAGGCAATTGATTCTTTAACTTCAAGGATAATTGAGCCTAGGGCTCTTTTTCCCCTTTTGCATTTCATAAAACTTGGTTAATTTCCTCTCTAGTAGCATTTCAATACATATATGTGTTAGTCTAAGGTTCTAAAACACTTGACCCGCTCTCTCGAGTCAAAATCAAGTTTCTCTTCTCATTAAAATGCACAATCTCTTGCTACAATTAATGAGAATCAATATTTAAGCAACAACCCTAATGTGACAATGCAAGGTTAGTAAATATATCTCTATTTTACCAACAAACCATCCATTTATCAAGTAAACTTCAAGACAAGCATGATTTCAATCAAGTTCTACACCTAGATTAGCTCTCTCAAGTCAAAACCTAAGTGAATAAATCATCTAAATGGAGGCCAATCATTTAGAAGCATTAAGCCAAGGTTAAAATCAACACATACATATATTAATCTACCAAAAGAGAGGAATATTCAAGTATTAATCCATACAAAGGGTCAAAAGAACCCTAGAATGAAAGGGAAATTAGCCAAGCATGGCTTTAACACAAATCCGAACAACACGAAAAATTCGAGTAAATAGCATCCTTGGAAAATGAATAAGAAACTAGAATCGAGTCAAATAAGATACAAAACCAAGAAAATCAGCAATAGCAGCAAGTTGAAGATCTTTGAATAGTGCTCTGTTCTTCTTTCCTCGGTCCCGAAAAACTCTCCAGCCGCCTCCCTCTCCCGCTGCTCTCGCTCTGTTTTCGCTTCTCCACTCTCTGTCCGCTCTCCTTTTTTTTTTTCTCCAGTAATTTTTTTCCGTGCGTTCCGCTCTCTTCTGTATTTTAGTCCGCGATAATATCCAGTGAGACACTCCCCCTCTGGTCCAATTCGTCCCCTCCGTCTCTTTAGCTTTTTAGGTCTTTTAATTCATTCTCAATTGGTGGGCCCCAAGCCATTCCATTTGCAATTCAATCTCCTTCAATTTGTGGGGCCCAAAACGCTGCACGTGATTCATTCCCAAAAGCAAAGAAACATTACACATCTATTCCAAAACTCATTCAATTGCGTCAAAAACTGGGCTCTCTCCTCTGCTCCTTTTAAAAGAAAATACTATATTAATTAAAATAATAAACTGATTCTAATTATTATTACTATTATTTAAATAAACTTAAAAACTTATTTTTTAAGTTGAAATCCCCCAAATAATGCACTCAAACTGATATCTCTAATAATCTTGAAAAAATATCTTTAATTTAGTACTGATGACTTCCCAAATATATCAAAATATGCCTCAAATCTATTAAAACTAGGAAGTCATCAGCAGACGCCTCCTCCTTCCAGATCAATGGAGTTTAAAGGTGCGAAACCTCCATACTGAATCAGCACGCCTATCGACCTCCACCACCACAGATCACCCTCACCAAGGTTGATAGGACCCCTAGCCGCTTCACCGCACCGCCGATCTACCACTCCGGCCTCCCTCCGTACTACCGCCCTTACCACTCTCACGCTTGGCGGAGAGAACTATGCTCCCACACGAGTGCTTGGGGAGAACTTTTATGAAGGTCAACTACAATCAGGGGCGGAGCCACACTGGTTTATATGTGGGCAAGTGCACCCACAAAATTTTTTAGAGTATATATATATTTTGAAGGAACTTGTCACAAGTTTTGGGCAGTATAGTTGGTTATTACACTTGCTACTCATACATTAGGTCCCTGGTTCAAACCCTCGCTCAAACAGCTATCTTAATTTTAGCTTTTCATTCACGCCCCCACCCCAAACACACCCCGCGCTCAAACAGCTATCTTAATTTTAGCTTTTCATTCACGCCCCCGCCCCTCTCTCACTCTTTCTCTTTATTTTTTTTCATCATTCACGCCCCCAAAAAAATACCCTGACCTCTCTCACTCTTTCTCTTGATTTACGTGTTTGTTAGTTTAAATTTTGTTTATTCTTTGAATGAACTAGAGAACTTAGAAATGTGTTTTCTTTCTTTTTAACTTTAAATAAAGATACATGAGAAGACGGGAAGAATGTGAACCCGGTGAATTATACTCTTCTTACTTCTATGTGTTGTTACAAGTTCTTTTGCCACCCATCAAACACTTGGTTGGTTGTTTAATGTCTTTATGTGCATATTCCATTGTTCCTTGATTAATGTTTTCCATTTTTGGTCCATTGCATGAGGACTTAATATGCTTACTTTCTTTTCATCATGTGTTTTTAACTTCATTTCTCCTTTAAAAAAATTTTCGGGGCAGCCCAAATCCCACTACTAATTATACACCCACAAATTTTAAATCCTAGCTCCGCCACTGACTACAATTACTACAACACATTGAGGAATGCTTTCTTGCTAATAAAAAAAGTGGTCACTGTCGGTATATATATAACTTTACATTTCAATCTTACACCATTTACATAAAATTTTTCGTTGGATGCCCTAGCTAAGAACTTTTACTCTATTTCTATTTATAAGGCAGAAAGAAGAAATTTTTTATCATATTTATAAGGCACCTCATTAAATTTGTTATTAGCAATAGACAAAGCTAAAAGACTAACATTATACTCTCTCTCCCCATCCTTAAAATAAGGAATGAGAGAATTAAAGAATATGATTAGGGTGTTTTATAAAACATACGTCATATTAACTAATTTAACTAACTTTATTAATCTAATCAAATTAGATAAATATATCTTAGATTAGATTAAGTACCTTTGGAGGAGTCGGATATATGTCTGTGTTGTCACAAGAAGCATTTGATGATTTAGTGTAATTGATAATTACGTGTTTGATAAAACTGTGCAGAAGATGAGCAACGTAACATCCTAAGAGGAGGAGCATGGAGACTCCTATATTAGTGGCTGCAAAGAATGGAGTGATGGAAATAATAGAGAACATTGTGGAGTTATTTCCGGTGGCCATTCACGATTTGAATGAAGAAAAGAAGAAAAGAAGAACATAGTGTTATTAGCAGTAGAACACAGGCAACCTCACGTGTATGAGTTATTGAAAAGAAAAAAAAAATCTTTCTTCCGATTTAAATATAAGATAAAATTACTTTTTTTAAGATATTAAGAAAACTAATTAAATTAGTTTAAAAGATTTTATTTGTCATTTTTTTCAAAACTATTTTGTTTAATTTATAAACCTATATATAATCTAAGGATACACACCATATGATATATTAAGTAACTTATTTAATATCATTAATTTATCAAAGAAAATCAACTATAACTTATATTTAGGACGAGATAAAGTATTAAAGCAAGATAATATATTACAAGTGAATGTGAGTTTGGATTAGCTTTTAGATAATATCTTTTATAACTAACTAGGTAAGCATGTAAGAGGAATTTTTTCTTGATTTACAAAAGAGGACTTCTGAAACATGATTTCAGACTAACCTAAATACTCCATATTGAAAGACTGCAAAGGATGTGCAGGAAGAACGAAGCATTGCGTTTCTACCTTTAACTCCACACGGTTCGCGTGTTCTCTCAGCTTTAAACTGGGCCTGCCCCAATAACTTATTTTCTTTAAAAAAAATTAAGTTTCTTATTTTCACGCATATAAGTTTCAAAGACAAAAATTAAATAATGTCAAAAGCATAAAATTAAACTCTAAACTCTGTTACTGGCAAAAAAAAAACTCTCAACTCTGTTGGAAATAAAAAATCTAAACTGAATAATATGAATACGAGTCCATAAAAAATTATAAATTATTTTAAAATCAAAATTTTAAAATTAAAAATTAATTATTATTTAGTCCTCATTTTCATCATTTAAAAGTAAAATATACGAATCTTGGGGAAAAAAATGGACAAAACGGGCTTAAATGGATAACCAGAGAACCAACCCATTATCTCAAGGCTTGTAAGTACTGGGCTCAAAAGCCAACCCAACATCCCGCCTGGAGCTCTGACCATCTGGGGACTGGGGTCTGTTAAGTTTTTTTTTTTTTTTACAAAAAGAAAGAAAGAAGGTTGAATATAAGGATATTTTAGTAATTGAGTATGTATTTCGTGAGATTTTTTTTTTTTTAAACACTGATAATATCTTGTCTTTCCAGATGGATTAGGCTGGATTCGATTTGGATAGAATGACCGCAGGCAGGCTGACTTGGCGGGGCCGATGGTCTTGGGTGCATCATGTGTAAGTAGACCACGACTGACCTGAGACTTGCCGGAAAAGAGGCAATCGGCCCCGGAGGTGACACGGGTGACAGAGACGACGGTGCAAGAATTTTACGCTTCTGCGTCGAAGACATTGCCTCAGCTTCTATTAGCTGAACCATTTACTCACTCAAGTAACGACCAATATGGAGATTCCTCATCTAAACCGCCTCGCCCAACATTCCTCTTGGACAAGAGCGTATACTAGCATGAGGTGATCCTTCTCTTCTTTACCATTCTCTTCAAGCATCCGTCAATGTCTTTTAAACAGCATACTCCTGTCTGTGTAATATACTCCTTTTCTGCTCTCCTACCAAGAAATTTAACAATGAGGCCCAAAAATTATGGGTATAAATTGCCCGAGAGTAGCTCTCTCTCTTTCCTGTTAGGCCTTAAATACTAGAGAGATGAGATATATTGGGGACTTGACATCACTTTTCTGCCCCAAACACGGGTCTTTTTACTTTGATATTAATATGCCCCTGAAATTTACAAGCACTTGGAAAACCAAAGCACTGAACTGGAATGTTTTAAAAGGATTAGATGCTCAGTAGATGGGATGATGAAAAAGTGAAGGTAATAAAGCTAGAGTTATAGAAAATATCATAATGAACATGCTAGGAGCCAGCATTAGACGATACTAAGTTCATTTTAGGAACATTCAGAGGTGATTCGGTTGCAATTATACCAGTTACAATTTCATGCAAGTGATGTTCTTAAAAATCGGTTCATAGTTACTGCCGTACTGGAGCTCGCAGTATATGGTTAAAATATATGTGGAAGTGAATAAGTGATACTCTCTAAAGGGTGTAAATTAATGCCAGCCAAAGGCACTTATGTAAAGATTAAGATTCCTCTCCGCTGATATGGAATCTCAGGTTGTGGAATAAGACCTCATTATTTGTCAGTGTGGAATATGTACCAAGTCTTAAATACTCAACGCATCATGATTAAATAGCATGATTGTGCCATTATGTTTCAAAGAAGTACAATGGAAGATGTGTGGGCCCACATTTTGCTTCTATATTTTATTACTTTTTCTGAATGTCATGTTATACTTATTTGATGTTTTTGTTAATTCACATCAGGACTCAACCTCATCATATTGCAAAGGTTTTCTTTTGCCAGGCCAAAAATGGTAAGCATTTATTTGCTGACTTTAGAATTGTGACTGAGGTTTGGTTTTAAATCTATTTAAGTAGAATCGATTTACAATATTGATCTTTGGTACAGATGGGTCATCAAAGTCAGTGCCTCCAACCCTGTTAGCAGCAGAAAAGGAAGAAGCAAAGGCTGTATTAACCTTGTTTTTGAAGAAACAAGGCTTGAGTAATGCAGTTGCGGCAAGAACCATCAACAAGTCAGATGTGTTCATTGATCACCTTGTATCAAAGATTCACTCTAAACATAAATCTTGGTACCTCGTAGGTTCGATTGCGACAATGTTTAGTTTTGCACTTTCATATCTTTTTATTTCCATTCAGTCCTAATAATCTCAGTCTCTTTGACATGAACAGGAAGAGAACTTACAACTCTTGAGATTAGAGATGCTTTGATTCCTTATCTTGAATCCCTTTTTGAAGAATATGGAGACATTTCGATGGGTTTTGTGGAAAACTATCCAAACCCTCCTGTCAAGGAAAAGCCTACAGCGCCAATTTCTATCCCTAGTTCATTGGTGGAATCGAAGAAGCTGAAAGCAAAGTCTCGAGTGGTTGAGATAGACCCAGCTGGCAAGCTCCGTCCTCATTTTGTCTATCTATTGGAGCTTGGCATGAGTATTGAGCAAATCAAGAGTATTACTAAAAAATTTCGGTCCTTTGCCTATTATAGTTTAGAAGGAAAAATCAGACCAGTTGTTGAATTTCTTTTAGAACTTGGAGTTCCAAAAGAAGATATTCCCATCATTCTCACTAAAAGTCCTCAATTATGTGGTATCAGTCTCTCTGAGAATCTCAAACCCACTATGAAGTTCATGGAAACCTTGGGTGTAGACAAGCAGCAATGGGCAAAGGTGATATACAGATTTCCAGCTCTTTTAACTTATAGCAAGCAAAAGGTGAAAACAAGTATAGATTTCCTCTATGAAATAGGTCTCTCAGAGGAGAACATAGGTAAGATCCTAACTCGATTCCCCAACATCATCGCTTACAATGTGGAAGACAAGCTAAGACCAACAGCAAATTACTTTCGTTCCTTGGGAGTTGATGTTAGCATTCTTCTATTTCGATGTCCACAAAATTTTGGTCTTAGCATTGAGGCCAATCTAAAGCCTGTGACAGAATTTTTCTTAGAGAAGGGATACACAGTGCAGGAAGTTGGGACCATGATTTCAAGATATGGATCATTGTATACATTTAGCTTGGCTGATAACTTGATTCCAAAATGGGAATTCTTTGTGAGCATGGACTACCCCAAACCAGAGCTGGTCAAGTTCCCTCAGTTTTTTGGTTACAGTTTGGAAGAGAGGATTAAACCAAGATATGCTCGAATGAAAGAGTGCAGAGTGAGGCTGCTGCTAAACCAGCTTCTGTCTCTGTCAAGTAGTGACTTTGAGGAGGCCTTGAAAAAGAAAATGAAGAAAAATCAACTTGACGAGGATTCTAGTTGTAATGCCAAACGTGGTCAACCACCCAACGAAAAATGAAGGCCTGGACTGTGTTATTTGTAGTCTTTTAGAATTAAAGTAACAGATGTCTAACCTCGTGTATGTTTTAGTTTTACGGCATTGTGGTAGAACAGCAGTTACCTATCCTGGAACTAGGTTCATACTCCTGAATTCGAGCTGCATTGATTGCAGCCTCATTCTCAGGTTTTGAATGTAAAAACCATTCTTGTAAAATATATCAAATTGTTTCTATGTCCATACATTAGGTGGTTCTACTTGTTTGATTGTGCTTTTGTTGGTTTTGGAAGTGTTAGGTTGCCTTGCCCGGATTATTTGGTTTCGTCTTTTCACTTGAGTCGATGTTTTCTGCCATTATTTGGAGTTTATTAAGAAAATTTGAAGGGAATGTCTTCTCTTAATATTAAAAGGGTGGACTGAAATGTGCCCCCATTTTCATATGGGAAATGACGCGACTCTTGTCTCACCGTATTTTGTTGATCTTTTGATGCTCAGATGTGACGTTATAGTATTTTTAGAAATTGAGTATGTGTTGACCCTCGAGCAGTGTATCAACTTCCCATGCATAATGGATTGGAAACTCCTTAGAGTTTAGACTCTGAAATTATGATTTCTATAGAATTCATATACGAAGGTCTTTTGTTTGGTATCAAGACCATATACTATTATAAATCTGTCTCGTAAGAGACCCAGAGAGGACTTACTAAGACCTTGTGAATGCAAGCTCTATCACTAGCAAACATAGTTGCATTTTGAAATTTGAAGGAGACCTTTGGTTAAATTGATATAACTCTTTCTGATTGGACCAGGCTTTTCGGGGTCTATATGCAATACTTTGGTTGCTATAATTCAAATTTGTCGTATTTAGGCATTATTTAAAAGTATTATAACTTGTTTTGTCACTTCTCTTTATTTCTTGGAAGATGACATAGATTTTTCAAAAGAAATGCCAACTAGAACAGTACCCTACATTGAGGAATTTGAGAATTTATAGGGGTTAACATAAAATAGAAAACATTAATCTTTTGGCCCTTATCGGTTACTTTAATTTTAAATGTGACTTTTATAAATTTCTACTTATAAATTCCTCCATACACTTAACAAAAGTTAAAAAATAGTCCCTACTATTTGTTTCGTTATAATTTGGTCTTGACCTCAATCGACATTCTCCTTACAAAGTATCCATTTGAAGCGCTAGTGTGAGGATGACTTGGGCTCGGCATCAATTAAGAAGCAAAGGAAACTTGTTTTTGAGGATGAGGAAATGCCTCATTCTCCGAAACTGAGTGTGCCTAAGGTGCAGAGGGGTCGCAAGAAAAGCTATAGATCCGTGAAAGCCTTCATGCGAAGTAAAACTAATGTGAAGCAATCTATCAGTCTAATAGGTGACTCGGATATTGGTGAAGTGGATTTTCCAGCAAGTTGGATTGAAGGGAATGGTGACATTACTAACATCAGTGAGTCTTCTTCTGCTCACAACGCCGGTGGTTGGATGGGACCAACCACCGGTGCGCCATGAATATTTTAGCCTGGAACTGTCAAGGTCTTGGGGTTGCCTTGACAGCCAGGAATCTGAAGGAAGAGTGCTTCCGGAAAAAACCCCAGATTGTGTTCTTAATGGAGACAAAGCAAAAGGCTAGATACTTGAGAAAGCTGAGACGTCGATGCGGTTTTTGTGAAGAGTGGTTGGTAGACCCGATGGGGATCAGTGGAGGCCTAGCTGTGTGGTGGGTCGATACGGTCCCAGTCGATATTTTATTCTCTTCTCCCAATATTATTCATACTCGTATTACATCTGAAGAATTGGAGTCCCCATCATATATTTCCTTTGTTTATGGTCCCCCTTGTGAAAGGGATAGACGCCTATGTTGGCAGGAACTCACTAGGATTAGTCGTAATATTTCTGAATCTTGGTTGTGTATTGGTGATTTTAATGATATTGTATCTCGATCTGAGAAAATGGGAGGGAAACCTAGAGCGTGGCGGAAAATATTAAACTTTAAATGTCTTATAGCTGATTGTGAACTGGACGACCTGGGATTCAATGGATACCGTTTTACTTGGTGTAACAATAGAGAAGATCCAGCAACAGTTTGGGAACGTATTGATAGAGCATTGGGTAATTGCCACCTCCGGGATCAATTTCCTAATATCCAAGTGTTTCATGTGGAACCGGTGGGGTCGATCACCATCGCTCTATGTTGGTTCCACCCTGAACCGGTTAAACAAAAGAAGACCTTCCGGTTTGAAGAGGCTTGGTCACATCATCCGGAGTTCCACCAGGTTGTGAGTAGTAGTTGGGGGTCGGTTTTGGAAGGTGGTAGTAGTGCTATTGCTGTTTTTGCTTGTAATATGAACAGGTGCACGAGAGCCCTGGAGAAATGGAGCAGAGTTGCCTTCCCTAATAATGCTCGGTTAATTGAGAAGCTGAAAGCTCAGTTAGCTGGCCTATCTCACGGCGGTTTAAATGCTGTGTCTTCCAAGGCCATCAGTGATGTTAAGATGACTATAGAGCGTCTGTTTAAGTTGGAAGAAAAATTCTGGTGGCAACGATCTCGGGTTAATTGGCTCTTGACGGGTGATAGGAACTCTAAATTTTTTCATTCATCTACTATGAAAAGACGACAGCGTAATTCCATCTTGACCATAAGAGATGATGAAGGCCAGTGGTTAACAGAGAAAAATGCGGTAGTGGATAATATTACTGGTTTCTTTCAGCAACTGTTTTCTTCCTTAGGGACGGTCAATATGGAACCTGCTCTCTCATATATTGTCCCGAAAATCACGCGAGAGATGAACCAGAGATTGATGGTGCCAATTACTAGGGAAGAGATCAGGAGTGCAGCATTTAGCCTTGGGAGCTCAAAGGCGCCGGGGCCTGATGGTTTCTCTGGGGTTTTTTACCACAATTCATGGGACAAAGTAGGTGACTCTGTATGTGCTATGGTACTGGAATTTTTTGCAGGCAAGTCTTCCCTGGATCTGATTAATGAGACCAACATTACATTAATCCCTAAAGTTGCTAAGCTGAACATGTCTCTCATTTCCGACCCATTGGCCTATGCAACTTCTCATATAAGATTATTTCTAAGATTTTGGCAAACCGGATGCGACCATTGCTTGATAGGTGTATCTCTCCTAACCAAGGTGCTTTTGTTCCTGGGCGGTGTATTCAGGATAATATCATCATTGCTCACGAAGTATATCACTACTTGAGAAGGAAGAAGGATGGTCAAAAATACGAATTTGCTCTCAAGATGGACATGAGCAAGGCTTATGATAGGGTTGAATGGGTGTTTCTGGAGAATGTACTTCTTCGATTTGGGTTCTGCGAGGATTGGGTTTCCATGGTTATGAGATGTGTGAAATCAGCTAATATGAACCTTTGCTTATCTGGGAAAGTTGTCAGTTCCTTATCCCCTAGCAGAGGATTACGTCAAGGGGATCCTATTTCCCCATATCTCTTCATTTTGGTTGCAGAGGTCCTCTCGCTTATGATTACTAGGAACCAGGAGGCTAATATGCTGTGCGGGATTAAGTTGAGTGTCACTGCCCGGTTCTATCTCATAGTTTTTTCGCGGATGATGCTCTTGTATACATGAACGCTGAGCGGGGTAATTGTCGTCAGTTGGCTACTATCCTTCACCAGTATTGTGAGGCTTCAGGTCAAGTTATGAACCTTGATAAATCCAGTTTGTTTTTCTCTACTAATACTCCTGAGGATGTTTGTAGGATGGTAAGTAACATGCTCCATGTTCCTACTTCTGAGGACCCTGGGAAGTATCTTGGTATCCCAAGTATATGGGGCAAGACTAAACAGCAAGCATTGGCCTACATTAGGGAGCGTGTAGCGAATAAGCTTCAAGGGTGGGGGCATAATTTCCTGTCCTATGCGGGAGAGAAGTTATGATTAAAGCAGTCATTCAGGCCATTCCTATCTATCCTATGAACTGTTTCAAGTTTCCACTTAAAACTTGTAAGGAGATTCATAGCCTTGTTGCCAACTTTTGGTGGGACGGGAATGCATTTGGTGGTAAGACGCATTGGAAGGCTTGGGATCATCTCACTATGGGAAAGAGTCAGGGCGGCATGGGTTTCCGAGATATGACTATCATGAATGACTCTTTGTTGGCTAAGACTGCGTGGCGTCTTTTGACTGTCTCCGATGATTTATGGGCTAAAGTGATGAAGAGTGTGTATTTCCCAAGATTGTGTTTCTTGATGCGGTTAAAGGCTATAAGGCCTCTTGGTGTTGGACCGGTTACTTGCAGCAGAGATTTTATGAGGAATGAGCTCCATTGGGATGTTGGTTCGGGCATGCAATTCGAATTTGGGGTGATAACTGGGTACCCGGGGTCCCCTTTCCTGAGAAGCCGCCAAATTGTGAAGATTTTATTGTCGAGCATGGGAGAGTCAGCGATCTTATCCTTGAGGGCGCTTGGAATCTCACTCCTATTGCATCCTTTATTTCGGAAGAAGTTAAGAATGCTATTTATGCCATCCCTATTCCAAATAATGGTTTAGAGGATAAGCTGGTTTGGACTCACTCAAAAAATGGGACATATACTGTTAGGGCGGGATACCATTCGGAAAAACTGAAGAAAGTTGATAGTGTTCATAAAGCGGGGCCTTCTTGTGTTGTTCCTACCTCCTGTTGGAAATCTATTTGGAGCATCAATGTTATTCCTCGTGTGCAACACTTTTTGTGGCGAATCCTCAATAATGCGTGGCTACCAATGTTGCCCTCTTCTCTAGAAGACGTTCTTTGGTGAAACTTTGCCCTATCGTGAAGAAGCTAATGAAACTCTTGAGCACCTTTTTTTCATTGTCGGTGGACTCATTGTGTTTGGTTCGGCTGTAGTTTGGGGGTTAAATTTGATTGCCTTAGTGTGACAAATTTTAATTCTTGGTGGCTGATGATTATAGGTATGAAATCTATTACCCCCCAAGATATTTCCTTATTTTCTTTGGATTCTTTGGTACATTTGGAAACAGAGGAATGATAAGGTGTTTAATTTTTGGATCCCAAACCCCTGGTTGTCATTGAACAAGCTAGTAGGAGTAATGTTGAGTTCTGGAGCCACTGTGATGTTAAACCCCAGGTATTGGGTGTCCCGGGTAGGGCCTCTGTGCGGTGCGACCGCTGGGCTCCCCCTGCTTCTGGGTATCTTAAAATCAATGTCGATGGTGCTTATGTACCTAACTGTAGCCACGGGGCTATTGGCGTGGTCTGTCGCGATCATTGGGGTGAGTTTAGGTGGGGCTTTATTGATAAAATTAAGTCCATCTCAGCCTTTATGTCCGAGGCCCTTGCTCTCAAAAGGGCATTGATGTTGGCGGTCGATTTGGGACATGATAAAGTTATTTTTGAGACTGATTGTCTTTTATTGCTTTCATGTATTGAGGCTAAAATTCCTGATTTGTATGACTGGAGGAGCAGAAGCATCCTTCATGATATTATTTGTCTCTTTTCTGACAGGGTTGGGTTTTCCTTATCTTATATCCCTAGACGGGGTAATAGAGTAGCTGACTTCCTAGCAGCGATTGCTTATAAGGAGGTGTGCCCAATCGGGTGGGTTTTTCAACCATCACCTTCTTTGTCTTCTCTTCTAACCTTGGATGCTCAGGAGGCTAATATTGTCGTGGACGGTTCTCATGCTTCAAACTCGAACTGAGTCCGGCTGAATGCAGTTATGTTTGAATTGTGTTTTTGCGTTCTAGTTTGTTATCTGTAGTTTGCAGTATTGGACTTTCTTCCTTTCCTAATTTGGTCTGTAATGTTTTAACAATGTTTAGTAATGCAAGTATCGTTTCCGAGCAAAAAAAGCCTCAATCTGACATGGCTGACAAGAGCTGAAGTGAAGAACGACATGGATGAAATGCTGCGAGCAAGAAAGTAAAGAAGGCAACTGCTTTTTTCGTCCCAAAAAACTTGAATTGTCTTTTTGTTAGTTTAATCCATGAAATCCTACTGAATTATGTAGCTTTAATCAGTGTCATTCATCATCAAGTTATTCCCAAAATGGTAACCCCTGTTTCTGAAACACTTGAAAGTTGAAACAGAGTGGAAGAATAAAGTAAAATGTGCTTGAATGACCTGCTTAAGAAGAATCTGCTTGTTAAGCTTTTCTTTTTTGTCCATATATACAATGAATGACCTGTAATGACAGTGATAGAAATGGAATCACAAAGTCGACTCTATTATTCGTATGCTAATATTCTCAGCTTTCAATTTCATCTTGCCACATCAACCACTGTGCCCGGCGGCGTTGATCATGCTATCCGACGCTGGGAAATGTAACGGCATTCAATGTGTTTTCCACTTCATCACTCATAGCCCTTTACTGCTCCGTCATGGCGGTGGTGACATTCCTATCATTACTTACATCTCAATTTCAAGTGCAAGATTTTTGCAGAAACCTGCCCATAAAGTTACTCATAGGTTTGACATTGCTGCTCATGTCGATTTTTTAAGAACTACCTTTGTTCTTGTTCCATAACATGGCCACCAGATCATGAACTAACTATCTTCAATAAGGATTCTGGTTTGTTACATTTATATATATATATTTGTACGATTTCAACACTTTCAATTTAATGGAAACAAGTAACAACTGTTGATGAAGCTGCTGGTCTCCTCTTTGATAAAGAGCAATCAGTGACTAAACTTTTACTTTGGTCTGTTACGTACATATGTGCAAGTATCTTTCAAGTAATTAAGAATAATAATGTCTGTGCTTTTGTTTGAAATTTAGGTCTCTTCATGCTGTTGTTTTCTCTCTTATGCCTGCCTTGTTGTACGTTAATGTATTCTACTACTGGTTTCCTGCTAAGCTAAGCAAAGAGTGGATGGTCCATGTATATTTGTTTTTTAAGTCTATATATGTTTTTAAGAAATTACTTTAATGGGTATATAATCTAAAATAAAGTAATCTCTTGATTATGATTATTTTTTCAAAAAATTATTTTTTTATTATTTTAAAAATCATCATTTAAAAAAAAAAAACAACAACTTAAATCTAGACTGTTTATATCAATATGCTATCCCGCTAAAGTAAAGTGTTTAGTGGGAAACTGGCCGGTCCGTCCAGTATTCATTGCTTGTGTGGCCGTCTGGACAGAATGCAATTTTTCCTTCTTTTTCAATTAATGATTCTGCAAAAAATGCATTTCTCTGAGTATACGTTTGTTTGAAATTTTAAGAACGGGAATAGAAAAAATATGTTACTGTAAGTTTTTTTTTTTTATATGTATTTTGGTGTATGATATTTTTTGGATTAATCATTATTGGCTAGCTGAACCGCATCTGAGATATAAAATATCGTTTCAATCTAATGTGACCCAAAAAAAAAAAACAACAGATTTATTGGTTTAGAGTGACCATTTTGATATTATGTAATTATAACAATAAAGATTAAATAAAGAGTTGGTTTATAAGATCATATTAAATCCTATTGGGTCTTTAGTTTTGGACGAGCCACCTATGTGGGGAGGGGGTTCGGTTTCTCTCCTAAATCATTTTTTTTTTATCCTTTATTAGCTTTAAATCTTGGTTATCTATTTGATATCTAACTGTTCAAAGAAACCCACATCAGCTAAAGTATTTTTTTTAGTACTAGTCAGTATCCTGAAATAGTATTTCAACATCATTTTTAGTACCAATCAGTATCTTGAAATATCTTTTTAGTATCAGCCAGTATCTTGAAATATTTTTTCAAGATCATAAAGTATTTTTACAGTAAAAATCAGTATCCTGAAATATTTTTTTGGTACCAGTTAATACCCTAAAATAATTTCTCAAGATAATGAAGCATTTTTTCAGTACAAGTGTAACATCCCATGTTTGAAATGCGGAAATTTTTTTTTTCTTCAAACAAACAATCAGAGTGGAGCAATAGAGCGAAAGAGCATTTGGATTCTTAGCCAAAACAACAACCATTGTGTAACATTGTAATGATTACAGTAGTCCTATGGTTTAGAAAGGAAACAATGAAAGCGGAAATACGTAAGCGATAGAGATAAAGTCGGTCTTCACCGCACGCCTACTCCGGTACTTGCCTCGATCCCGAGCCGTGGTCCTCCCGACCTGAAGCTACGGTGAGATTCAATTCACCATATTGAATCTCAGTAACAGTTAACCTCATACCCAAACAATACAAGATATCGACAATGAGATACTTCTAGAGCTAATACAACAAGATATCACTACAAAAGCATATAGCGATGCATGATCATTATGCCGACAAACATAAGCAATAAGCAGTATGAAAGCCCCACAATGTAAAACAACAATAACAGCTGCACTATTCACCAGGTGCCACGATAATTAGTCGTGTCCTCGCCGCTAGGAAAACAAAACGGTGTTATCAAAACTATAACCCGTATAACCTGCTCGTATAACGGTCTACGAACATATCATTGACATATATGCATTTAAGAAGCACAAGATTAGTGTTACAGTACGCGTCCGTACCTTCGTTTGCGACGTTAGGTACCACCGGCGGAAAACGTACTTTTACGGAGAAACGTGCAAGAATCCTACAATGCACGTCGGCAACAGAACGGCAAGCAGAATCAACGTTTCAGATATCCTATGAGAATAATGTCACTTCCATTAGTAATTTGACATTATAATCGGCATTTTAGGTAAAAATTACCATTTTGCCCCTATACCCCTACTTGGCGGAATTTCGCCAAACGCTTCCGCTTACATAAGCTATTTTCTTCCCAAAATTTCGCTTAACTTCGACGCATTTATGATTCTTGAAAATAAAGACTAAAATAGCCCTCCCATATGATACCCAAATCATAAAAATAAAGACTACTCTAGCCTTACTAACTATTGAACTAAAGACTAAAAACTAAAGACCGAAAGACTTTCTCTCTCTACTTTCTCTCCCTAGGATTTCGGCCAAGGCAAGAAATGAAGAGTGTGTGCAGAATTTTGAAGGAGGGGGGGTATTTATAAGAAAAGTTGTAGGATTTCGGCCGTCGGATCAACTTTGTGAGAATCGATCTGGACCGTCCAAAGCAACTTTTTCAAAAGCTTTTTCTTCTTCTTCCTTCTTCTTGGCCGACCTGCCCACTTGCTGAGGTGGCACCAATTGGCCAATAGGAAGTGGCCATGTGGCCCTTCTAGAAGCTTCTGAGCCGATTTCCCGATCGGCACCCGATTCGCGTAATTTCGAAAAATCTCAAAATTCTGGATTTACAACTTTGCAAACATGTTCTCACTTAGTAGAAATGTCCAAGTAAACCTTTATTTTGATTCCATATAGGCCTCCAACAGTCCAGTTGAAGTTTCCTCAAAACGTGTCCGATCGCGTCCTGGTTTGTAACGCATTTCGAGAATACCAACTTCTTCAGAAAAATTCACTGATTCCAGATATGTCAAAATAAATTCAAACCCATTCCTAAATGTTGAGTTAGAATTTATTTTCCTCTTTTCCAAAATTATGCCTATATGCATTTTTCCCTATTTTGTTTTATTAGGAAAATGCACAAACTACTTCTAATTAACTTCCTAAGAGGTCACTTAAAGGTAAAAACTCACTGATCAATATTTTACCTCGACCTTGGGATTCCTATTCCTAGATCTCTAGATAGGATCCGTTTCCTAATTTAAATATTACTATTCATACTTTTTGCTTTAATTTAATTATATTATTTTTTAATGTCAACTTGCATATGTACCTATATATTCATTTTCATTCATTTTTTTTTTCTTATTTTGCCTTGAATTTTCGGCTGGCCCTTATTTAATTTTAATAAATATTTATTTTTTAATTTATTTAATTATTTAATGATTTATTTATTTACTTTTTCCAAAAATTTCACAAAATTACCTAATTGGTCCATTCTTGTATTTAGGCCTAAAAATACCTAAACTCAACTATTTTTCATACAAATTTCCAATTAATTAGTAAATACATTTTTACTAATTTTAAAACAAAAACCACCACTTTTAGGGTTTCATATAATTACTTGTGAATTTCCTTCACTTATGCTTAAGTAATTAGCCCAATATTACTTAATTACTTCATTATCACTTTTTGATAATTTTCTTAATTACTATGTCTCATTATCTTCATACTCTTGTATTAACATTAGTATTTTCATACCTCTAACATTATTCCATAATTACAAGGGTATTTTGGTCTTTTTACTACTTTTTGAACACTCTTATACAATTTTCCAAATTCATAATTTATTAAATTACCATAATTATGGATAATATACTCTCCTAATTTACTTGGTCATTATAACGCCTTTTGGTATTTTTCCCATAATTTCCTAAGTTGATTACCCTTTCCAGGCATTTTGGTCATTTTGGCTCTTTGGTCCTTAAATTCCCTAATTTCTTGTAGAAATTCTACCTAGAAAAGATGCTATAATTATGCAAGACTGGAGATTGAATTTTCACTTATCAGAATTATCCAACTTTTATTTATAATATGCCAGATAAATATCCGGGTATTACAACAAGATAGTATCCTAAAGTATCTTTTTAGTACCATTCAATATCTTGAAGTATTTTTTTTAAAGTACCAATCACTATCTTGAAAAATAATTTTATAATCTTAAAAAATATTTCAGAGTACTGATTGATATTAAAAAAAGTACTTTAGGATGAGACGATCAAGATTAATTCAAATCAATGGTTTGATCTAGATTGGATAAGGAGAGATATCAATGATCTTGATTAGATGAGGAGAGATGATGAAAAAGTAGGCCAATAAGAAGATCACATTCCGTTGGAAGGGAAAGTCACAATTGGTATTCAAATAAATAAATAAATAAAAGATTAATTCGGTTATTCAAAAAGTGTCACTAACTTTTAATTTTATAGTAGTAATATATTTATCACAGTAAAGATTAATTTAAAAGTTACGGCCAGTGACATAAATAGAAAAACTAATCCGTATGTTTATAAGGGAAAATTATAATAAAAGAACTATGATAAATAATATTTTATTAAAAAAGACCATAAACATAATAATTATTTTGATGGACCATAAATTAAAATATTAAAATAAAAAGACTAAATTATCCTTAGTTAGATTTCCTATCTTTTCTCTAACCGAATTTAAAGTGATTTTTTTTAAACTAAAGATTTGGGGTGATTGATGATTAATAACAAATAGGTATCAATTCAAATACCTCATTCTTTCAAAACAAGGAGACTTCACCTTCAACGGACTATTGGTTTCACTAGAATAATCTGTAAAACTGTATCAAAAAGAGAAGGCCTTTTAGTAAGAAAATATGCACTAGCATATTCGTTTTGGTTGATGAGTTACATCTAAGTGTGTGATTCCCAATTCTTTCATCTTAGCTTCCAAAGTTCTTCCCAATAACATTCTCATTTTTGTTGATCTTAATTGTTTTCGTTTCTTTTCTGATATTCAATAGGAATATTTTTATGTTTGTTATGTTATTGGGCGGTCAATATATTGTTTCCGCCTGATATGAAAAAATCAATTAATAAGCATTATGTGCATGTCTAATTCTGCATTATGTGCATAAAAGAAATACTTGAATATCATTTAGATCACTCTTAGATAATGTTTTAATAATTGATTCCCTTTTATAGTTTCTCTGTACGTGTCAGTGAGACAAAACCTTACCGCCAAAATGGCAAAGACTAGGAAGAAGAGGATCCAAGATAACACATGGGCAATTTAGTCTTTCTATTTTAATATTTTAATTTTTGATTCTTCAAAATAATATAGTATTTCTTAATAAATATTATTTATGTTAGGTCCTTTATTATAATTTTTCTATTTATAATATCAATTTTTAAGAGCTATCAACCTATCGCGCCCATATTGTGGGCACATAAATGAATATTCTCAGGTGCATAAATTTTTGCATTTTTAACTTATTCTGGAGTCTCAAACGCCAAAACCTAGCTGATATAGTATTTAAAGTTCAAGTGACTGTAAGCTTTTGTAATACTCCCTCCCGATCCTAATTATAAGAGTTAGTTGCCTTTTTTGGAGAGATTAAAGAAGCTAATTAAATTACTTTAGAGTATTTTTATTTTTTTCTTCAAACTCATTAATTTGACTAATAAACTAATGTATAATATAAAGATACACAATATTTAAAATTTCTTCAAAAAAGTCAATTAGCTCTTATAATTGGGACCTGAGGTAGTATAACTTTAAATTTGCTAGGAAATTTTTGCTGAAATACGATGTTGTCCTTGAAATTTCAAAACGTAATAATTTTGTATCGTATTGTTAAAAAAAAACTAAGGTTGGCCGTTAAAAAATTAAACATTAACTAGTAAATTTTTAACTGTAAGGACAACATTATTACATTTTTTAATTTTCAGGATAACATTGAATTTAAAAAATTTCCACACAATATTGCTCCTCATAAAAAACTTGTTGGATAAATTTAAAACTTAACCCACTAGAAGAACGTGACGGTGAAGGCGCCAACAGGATGAGTTAGAGTTACTTATTAAAACCCAACAAGTTCAATTATGCGTAGATCATCGAAAAGTTTAAAAAAGTGATGGTTTCATTAAACTTTAAATTGGAGGAATGCTAGAATAAAGACGTAAAGCAAGATTGATAAAAGCGACTTTTGCTTTTGTGGGGCACAACGACACACATATATATAACTATATATATATGATGATAGCAAATTTTAGCTCTACTCCTTCTAGTCACCATGAAACCATAATATATATATATATATACCCCCTCTATATACTTTATAACTCAATACCTATATATCAGTTAGGTTTCTGTTTATTATTATTTTTTTCTCTTTTCATATGCAACAATGACATATGCAGCAAACTCTCCAATCTCTCTTCTTTTATATATATAGCATTATATATGTATATAAAGATACTACCCAGCAAC
Organism: Acacia pycnantha; assembly: GCA_025563575.1. NCBI lineage: Eukaryota > Viridiplantae > Streptophyta > Magnoliopsida > Fabales > Fabaceae > Acacia > Acacia pycnantha. The sequence goes on from JAMWYP010000447.1 coordinate 37,517, forward strand.
CTTTTTCCTTCTTATTTCCTAAGTGTGCAGCGACATACCTATAGAGCAGCCAGCCTTTGGGTTCCCTTGGTTAGTTCTTGGATCCCACTCCCACGTTCCTACTCTCTTTCTCCTTCTCGGTCTGCTCTGTTTTTCTGGTGTTCAAACAGAGTATACACACAGCTTTTCAACGTTTTTCTCTCTCTTACTTTCGTCTCTCACTCTCTCGTTCTTAGTCTTAGCTTTGGCTGAAGTGAAGTGAGTGAAGGAAGCTATGAAGTTATGGTTTAATAGAGAGCTAAGGGTCTGGTCCGAAAGGGAGAACACGTTGGGTATTTACGTTAAATTCAAAAAGCATGGGAGAGCATTGATTTACTGATAGGCTAACGTGAGAGGCATGGTCACTGTGCGCCTCTGGTCCTTCTATGTTTTCCGTAACGGCGCTGAGGTTTTTGGCGTGTTTCCAAAAGATTTGATAAATAGATTATGATGGCAAAGATTTAATTTGCTTCTGCTGGAATCTCCTTTACTGACATGCGTTTCGGGTTTCCTACTGAATGGATGTAAATGAATATGGGCTATATGAGTTATCTATTAAAGGAAGACATGGGCTGGATGAGACTCACACGTTGGACATGTAGGTGTTGAATTTATATATATATAAATATGTGTTCAATTAAGTGTTTGGCCCATGAATATTTATGATATAAGGAATTGGGCTTCTAATATATATATGTTGCTGCTCAGGTCACGTGTTGCTGCTTCTATTGTTTTTTTTTCTTTTTTGTTTAAATTAATTAATTAATAATAATAATTCCCTTGTCTCTTTACTATTGCTTTATTACCAAATAAATACTAGAAATGAATCCTTGATGTTTTATAAGGATTTTCTTCCTTAATTAACTTCTTTAACCCTTAAAGTAATTTCTCTAAAAAAATCTTGGGCCATAAATCAACCTCTAACTATCTTCTTTGAATTTCCCAAGAAAATAGGTCCTTAAATTTCAATAATTATTTTCATAATTATTTTAAGCTAAATTTTCATCATAAATTTCATTACAATATTTCTAGTTCCAAATCCCAAAATTTGGGATGTTACAACATGTGTGTAATTTTATTCACTTGTTATGATTATGTATTCTATGTTTAGGACGAACTTAAGTGTACGAATAATTTAATATTTTAAGTTGCATGGATGTAATAAAGTGTGACTTCAAGTGTCAAACTTTATCTATAGCTCAAAATTAAGTATATTAGAAATCATTCTAGAGCATGAATGACTCCCAAAAAAAAAAATCGAAGTCCAAGAATTTCTCAGTTTTAATTTGGATTACTATTAAAAGGTTAAAAGAAATTGAATTAATTTTCATTATTCAATAAATTCAAGATTTTTCTAAATTACAAGGGATTGATGGCACTTAGCTTGCATTCTCGAAAATTTGATTTAAGACAGATGGGAGCATATTTTTTACTCATCACTTTTCAAAGGCATGCTACACATTCTGGCATTGCCCATGGAAGCCACCAAATGCAAGGCAGTGTTATTTCTATGATTAGGAGTTCACAGAGCCTTTACAAGTTCCCCTTCATTAGGTTGTGTTTGCGATATGACGTGGACCATCTGATTCACCACGTGCTCTTTTCCATCAGAGACTGCTATGTGCAATGCAGTGTGACCTAGGCAAGTGATTCTGACCTTGTGAAGCCTCACGTCTTGCTTATACATTTCAATGACATTGTCCCATTCTCCTTTCATGGCACATGAGAATAATTTCTTCTTGTTGTGGCTCTCGTTCTGGTCCATGGCTTTTGGTTGTTTGTTTCTGTTTCTGAGCTACCTAATTTAATTAATTACTATCCAGTGATAGTTCGTTTAAATACTCATCGGCAAGACACTGATTATCTACGGGCCATAGTTTAATTTGCTTAATTAACAAGCTATTCCCCTAACATATGGCTCCCGTGGATCCCATACGGATGTCGCCAAAAATGGCAAGAAAACTATATTATGTACGTAACTATTTTATGTTGATTAATAGTATCTATTTTTGCGGTGGGAATTCTAGAAAATAGAAGAACAATCAAGAGCGTAATTCACAAAAGCCAACGTGTTGATGCTATAGAAAGCATGTAAAGTATTAGTTATTAAATTGTGATACTCTCTCCGATTTTAATTATAAGAACATTTTTATAGTGTAATTTACATTATAAAAATATTCTTATAATTAGGACCGGATGTAGTATTTTATTATTATGGGGAAACCCATCGACTTTCACTATTTAAGTAAGAGTTATGGGAGGCAAAGTTGGAGACATGTTGTGGTTGAAAGTGACTGTCAAACAGTCATCGCATTACTTTCTAAAACAGGTAATGCAGCTCGTGAGTCCCACTTGGTGGCTAAGATACGAGCAACTACCCGGCGTCAATGGGACATCAGGTACTGTCATGTCCTTAGGGAAGGGAATCAATGTGCGGATTGGCTGGCGGGCTCGGTCCTGGCTCATGTGGAGATCCCTGATGAAGCTCACTTCTCTGATCCACCTACTGGCCTTTATCAGTTTCTTCTTGCCGATGTGATGAGTATAGCTCATATTAGGAGGGGACTGGGACCCTAGTCCCGTCTGTGTTTACTTTGACTATTTGAGTTTATTTGATTTGATTCTAGTTATCAAAAAAAAAAGTAAGAGTTGAGACACTACCTTTGTACGCTTATGCTTTTTCCTCGCTGTGCCCCGAGAAAAGTAGAAATCGCTTAACTTGATGACTCTAATAACTAAACCATCAAGTTTAATAGTAAACCATCACTTTTTTTTAAAACTTTTTGATTTATCTACGCATAAAGTAGCTTAGGTTTTAAGTTATTCTAACTCATTTGGTTGGCGTCTTAGCGATCACGTTCTTCTAATTAATTAAGCTGCATGTCATGAGCTCAACTGCATCTTCATGTGCATTTGGATTTTAATATATTAACTTTATTTCAAAAGTATCAAAATCCTATTTTCACTCGAATTTAAAATACTATATTGGCTAGGTGTTTTCCTTTTTGTGCCTTATTTTAAAACATTCTAGTTGACTTTCGTATGGACTATGAATTTGATTTTGTAAGAAAAGGACAATTGCAACCATGTCCCAATTAATAGACTTAATGCCAACCAAGTCCTCCAAAATTATCAAATTGCACTGAAGTTCCAAGGGACCAGGGTGCTATTAATTCTAAACATGAAAGTACAATTTTTCCCCTTTGTTAGTAATGATAAGTTTAGAGCATTCAATGACAACTTACATAGCAACAAGTGAGTACAAAAAATATGAGTTCAAAAGGTAAATACAACTTACACATGTTCCTCTCCCTCATCATCCCTTATTGGTTGTATATTGTCATCTATATTCTCTCCTACATACACATGACTATTTTCTCTATTGAATTCGATAAAATGTTCTACTTCTGCATAATCTACACAAGGTCCACAGAGGTTATTGTATCAAAGGTCAAAGTGAATTTCATGAAAATTCTACTACTTTTTGTTGTTGTAACAATTGATACAACAATTGTTCTCAACTCCTAATACGTAGTGTCTTCCTTTATGGCTTTTGTTCTAACGCTACCCCTCACATATTGCAAATCATATTCTCCTCCATTTCAAAATTGTCACCCTATATGCAAAAAACATAATATATGATTTTTAGACATACTGCCATCTTTTCTGTCACCTTTCAGAACAAAGTTGTTATTAACAACTATACAAGCAACATTAACAATTTTAGAGCACTATATATATTGACGACATGTTTTGAAGTCACATAACAGGTATAAACACATAAAGTTTTCTCCTTTCCATTAATCCTTGTCTAAGCATACAAAAAACATAGCATAATCTCCGTAGCAGAAATTCATACCCTCACACACTCAATGAAACAACAACATAAATCATAAAGACAACATATAATTAACAATCATTAGATGCTCTAAACTTGTTATTGGAAGCTTTAAACTTGTCATTACTAACAAAATGGCAAAACTGTACTTTCATTTTGAAATTAATAGCACCTAAGTTCCTTAACATTTTACTGTAATTTGATGATTTTGAGGGACATGGTTTCCATTAAGTCTATTAATCGGGACATTGTTGCAATTTTCTCAAAATTAATTGGCTAAACTTTGGCTCAAAATCAGAAAAATTAATGGCAAAATGAACAATCGTAGAACGCAAGGGTGAAGAAAGTGAAAGAGATTAAAATAAAAGAAAGGACAGAATTAAGTAGGCACTTGGAAAGTAGTGATACTTCCATTTTAGTTTTGGGACATGGCATCTAGATTAAAAATGAATTAGTAATTAAGTTGTTAATCTTGTCTTTTATTTCTTTGAGAGTTGAGACACATCACCAACTTTGTGCACTTTGGCTAAAAGCAAATTAAAACTCGCCCAATCAATCGGGTTTCACACCCCTTGTCTAGGCATCCATCGATTCTCCAATTTAAAGTTTCATTAAACGATGAACAGTAAGGCTACCAATGATAGAGAAACTTAGAGATAATTTTATTGGAGCCCCATTTGAAATGGACTTTTGCAAAATCCAATAACAGACCAAATAAATAAAAGCTAAGCTTAGGGAAGAATGATTATTCCAAGGGAGTGACTTTGTCCCTATCAAAGAAGAGGCCAGTGGGACATGTTGCAGGCACAAATGCTAATCTGACTATGTTTAGCAGCTTCATCAATGCTTGAGAAGCCATAGTCCTGAGTATGTCAGTCTTGACAAACTCCGGAGACACCGAGTTAACTCGAAACTCGGGTAGTTCTTGGCAGTTAATCTTGTGTAGACATTAAGGGCAGCTTTGGCTACTGTATTGGGAGGCGTCATGGTGGGCCATCCTTTCTCAATCCAAGTTCCTTGTTCATAGTCTTTCATGAACTCACTCACCACCTCATCTAGCTTTTCTCTTGTGAGACTCTCCAAGTCACTGAGTACCTCTCTTGCCCGCTCATGTTTTATGAGCTGCATGCAATTCACAAGCCACACACATATATGAACGGAATATTCCAATCAGTTGATACCAAATATTATATATAACTACGTTCGGTCTTTAATATAATATAAGAGCCACTTGACTTTTTTTTTAAGAGATTAAGGAATTGAAGCTAATTAAATTACATTAAAGTATTTATTTTTATCGTTCTTCTTCAAACTAATTTACTTAACTTATAAACTGAAGCACAACATATATTATGATTAAGGACCGAAGGCCGGGAAGGGAGTATATAGAAATGATGAAGTATATAGGTACCTTGATGAGTCCGGCAAGAGAGGTGACATTGACAATGGTGGGAGAAGAGGATAGCTGAAGAAGAGGAATGAGGGCTCCGGTGACTCCAATGGCACCAAAGTAGTTAGTGTCAACACATTTCCTTGAGATGTCCTCATTGCATTTTACTATGTCATCCCATTCTATTTCCTCCCCACTAACCTGTCACATAGACATACACACAAAATATTATGAAGGGTATGTTTGTAAATGAGTGAGTATATACATTACTACTAGCATTATATTTTTATCTAAAGTGAAGATCAGGCTTACTTTTTTGAACAAAGCCTCGCCATTCATTGGGTCTGGATAGACACCTGCATTGTTTACCTGCACCACAATATGTCAAACATCCATTTATATATTATTGAAACATGACATTATTGAACATACTTAGTTGAACCATATAATACCAAGATGTCAAGTTTGCCAAAGGAGGTGGTGATGAAATGAGTGAAGGAAGCAATGCTTGAGGGATCAGTGACGTCAAGCTGATGAAACAACACAGAGTCTGATGATGAGACACCAATCTCTTGTTTCAGCTTATCAAGTGCTTCCAAACCTCTCATCTCGTTTCTTGCTGTGAGCCGCACCACCTTCACGCCTCTTGTTGCCAACTTCTTGCATATTCCATATCCAATCCCCTTGTTTGCTCCAGTTGTACTACTGCATACCTACAACAATACTTACATTCAGAGACTTGACTCTTTTAAAAAGATCTCATTTCATAATACATCTATGCTTGAATAATAAAAGAGGCCGGTTAGGGAAGGTAATCACGTATGTACCTATTTGCTTCTTCTCCCATAGTCTACGCTTTTGGTTTCGTTCTGCTCTATAGCTAGCTCTGTCACCTTCTTCTTACAATGTTCGTCCAACTTTCATGCCGCATAAAAAACATGCACACACTGACACACACACACACACACATATATGCTTCATCTCTGCGTTTTTTAATACATCCCGTACGACGTACGTACAATCATTACATTTTTAATCACAATATATTAATGGCCCATTTGTCTTTCATTTCCTCAATCATGCACAGTTTGAGAAAATATTTAAAGTCATGAAGAAAACAAAAACTGATCGTTACTTTTTTGTATTATGCATCAAATTAAGAATGAATTAAACATATATTATTGTACTGCTCTTATGTCATAATTTCAGGGACCACGCACGAGCAGCTTCTTTTTAGACATAACTATCGATCAAAGATTCCTATTTCTCTGTCTTATATAGAAAAATAAAAAATTCCCTTATCTCCACTCGATTATCTCTCTGTGTGTGTGTGTTTTTTTTTTCTTTTTGATGAAATTGGCAAATATCTGGCTATGGCATTTCATGAAAACACGCCATCCAATTTAATGCAAATTGTGTTGCCCCTCTATTAACCGGTAATATGCGTGATACTTATTGGATGGACTGATTATCATCTAAGGAGTACAAGAAGAAGAGATGAAGATGAAAGTAGTGTACAATGTCATTAAGACCATTCGTTACATTTGTGATTTTTTTTGTTGCATTCACTCTTTCTAATCCCAATGCACGTGCTTAGTGTAATACCCGGATATTTATTATCTGGAAAATTATAAATAATGGATATTTCTGATAAGTGAAATAAAGGACTCAAGACTTGTGTAATTATAGTCTATTTTTCTAAGTTAAATTCTGTAGGAAATCAGGGAATTTAAGGGTCAAAGTGTCGAAATGACCATAATACCCTTGCAATTATGGAAAAATGCAGAATAATGCAGAATGCATGAAAAATCTCATGTTAAAGCAAAGGTTAAGGGGTAATGTGGTATTCTAATTAAGAAAATTACTAAGCAGTGATAACTGAGTGATTAAGTATTTATTAGCAAATTACTTAAGCACAAGTATAGAAAATTCGGAGATAATTATGTAAAGCTCCAAAATTAGTGATAAATGGCTAAAAATTAGCATAAATATATTGGTTAATTAATTGGAAAATTTGAAGGAAAAAGGATGAGTTTAGGTATTTTTAAGCCTAAATGCAAGAATTGACCAATAGGAAAATGTTGTGAGAGATTATGTAAAAATAATTATTTAATTAATTAAATAATTAATTAAATAATTAATTAAAAAAAAAGAGCAGAAAATAAAAGAAAAAAACGAAAAAAATAAGTAAATAAATAAGAAATAAAAATAGAAAACTTAGTTGATAAGTTAAGTTTATTATTTTATTAATATAATTAATTAAAGTAAAATTATGTGAATAGTAAAATGGGAAATAGGAAACGGATCCTATCTGGAGATCTAGGAATGGGATTCCCAAAGTCAAGGTAAAATATTAATCAGTGGGTTTTTATCTTCCGTTAAACTCTCTAGGAAGTTAATTCAAGTCAATAGGACTTTTCCTAATAAGACGAAATAGGAAATTTAGAAAAAATGGCAGATAGCCAGATTGGAAGTAAAGACTTCAAAATTAGAGTTGTGACAACTGAGAAAGAATTGGGAATTTTTATGGACATATTTGAAATCAGTGCATCTATGTCTATAAGTGGAACTTCCGGATTTTCGTTTCAAACAGGGACGCGATCGGACACGTTTTGAGGAAACTTCAACTGGACAGTTGGAGCCCTATATGGAACCAAAATTTAGGTTAACTTGGACATTTCTACTGAGTGAGGAAATGGTTTCAAAGTTGTAAATCCAGAATTTTGAGATTTTTCCGAAATCACGCGAATCGGGTACCGATCGGGAAATCGGCTCGAAGCTTACGGAAGGTGACACGTGGCCACCTCCCATTGGTCAATGGATGCCACCTAAGCATGGGGGCAGGTCGGCCTTGGAAGGTTGGAGAAGGTGGAAAACTTGTTTCAAAAGTTTCCCGGACGGTTGGATCGATTCTCACAAAGTTGATCCGACGGTCGAAATCCTACACCTTTTCTATAAATACCCACCCCTCCCCTTTGGTTTTCTCACATTTGAGAAGCAAGATCTGATTTAGAGAGAGAAAGAAGAGAGAGGAGCTCTGGGAAAATCAGAGCGAAGCTCTGGGTAAGTTTTCCGTGCACCGAGCTTTAAGCTTTCGTAGTTCTTTCAGTAGTTAGTAAAGCTAGAGTAGTCTTTATTTTTATGATTAGATATCATATGATAGGACTATTTTAGTCAATATTTTCGAAAATCATGATGGCGTCGAAGTTCGGCAAAATTTTGGGAAGAAAATAGCCTATGTAGCGGAAGCGTGGCGAAATTCCGCCAAGTAGGGGTATAGGGGCAAAATGGTAATTTTTACCGAAAATGCCGATTATTGTGTCAAATCACTAATGGAAGTGATATTACTCTTATAGGACGTCGAAAACCTAATCTGCTGCCAATTACGCTGCCCGACGAGCCATTTCACGTTTTTCCGTAGAAAAGTACGATTTCCGACGGAAGTGCCGTCTACCGTCAACGAAGGTACGTCCGCGTACTGTAACACTAATCGGATGTTCATGGTATGCATGTATGTGCTATGTGTATTGTTATGGTATGTTTATTGAATGCAAATATGTTAGAACAGTTTTGGTGCCGAAGGAAAGGCTAGTCTATGTGGGTAAGCCATTAAGTCGCCGTGAACTCGGTGAGGCCCCATGATAGACACTTACCGGCCATTCATTCGGTTTACGAAAGTATGTACGTGCGCGTACTGGTAACCTTAACGTTGATGTTGATCGTATGCGTATTTGTGGTTGTGAGTCGGATGATATGTTGTGAGTATGGTTATGAGCTTTTGATTACATGCACTACGTGTGACCCATCTACATTCACTTCGTGTGACCCATCTACATGCACTACGTGTGACCCATCTTTATGCACTTCGTGTGACACATCTGTTATACTGTTAATATGAATGATTGTGGATGATATATCGTATATGTGAATATGAGGTTAATCATTACCGAGATCCAATGTGTTAAATTGGATCTCGGCTATACGTCGTCAGGGTCGGAAGGACCGAGGACCGAGAAGAGAGGAAAGCAGCAGAATCATGGTTCCGACTGAAGACTTTCCGATGTTGTTCTTTTATTTTTTTTGAAACTCTCGGTTACTATACCATTTCTGTAACTAGCCAGTGGGCATTTTGAATATATATATATCAGTTATTCTTCCGCTCAAATGCTCTACTCTGATAATGTGAAAAGATGTTTTAAAAAAAAATTATACTGCTTTTGAAAAGTCAGGTTGTTACACTTAGGGGGTCTAGACAAGGATTTGCAACAGTCAGATTTTGAGGGATTGCACATAGACTTGCCCAGGCACGTTCGAAAACTTACCACCTTTATTCAAAATGAAATTTACTCATTACATTTGTGATTTTTTTGTTGCATTCACTTTTCCTAACCCCAATGCATATGATTGGGGGTCCGGACAAAAATTTGCAATGATCATATTTTGAGTGAATTGCACATGGACTTTTTGTGCTAAGCTCTCGGAGTAAAAGTTTTTGTCTTAGGACACTTACGGAGTAAAAGTTCATTTGCCAATCTACACCTTATCCTTTAAAAAGTTAACATTTTAATGGACGTTTTTTTTTTCTAACGACATTGTGCTGACTTTACATTTTTAAAAGTTTTTTTGGTAGTTTTGATCCACACTTAAAACTTTTTGTGATGGACGCTCCTAGGGTATTAGTTCGTTGGCCAATTTGCACCTTAACCCATTCTTTAAAGCCCATATACACTTTCTTGTTAAATGGGATTCCCTCCGTTTTTAAATATAAGCTTTAAATTTGTGGATAAATTTATCTTAAAATATAAGTTTCATTTTAGCTTTATTATTAAAGCATGTAATGCATTTTTTTTTACTTTACCCCTTGACTTTATTTATTATGTTTATTGTATTTCTCTCATTTATCCTCTATACAAATAAGGGTATAGCTGAAAAAAATATTAATTATTATTAACTAATTTTAACTAATTTCTTATTATTTAAATCGTATATATTAAGAGACCAAGAGAATATGGCAAGAGCATAGGCGTGTAACGCGATTGAATTTGATAAAGCGATCGACTTTTGCTTTTTGCAGGGCACGGTGGGCCAAAGTCTCTAACCGTACAAATTAAAGTGTTGCATCTATCTCGACTCTTTAAATAAAAGACAAATGAAGTTTCCAAAATTAAAGTTATTCTGGATTGGGAAAGATCACGAGTTTATGACCTGAACGTACGGCTGAACCTGATTAAGATGTCATTATTATTAACCACGGTTCAAACAAAACAAAAAAGGAAGCTTCAGTTCCCAAGTGCCATGTGCTCTCTTCCTTTCTTTACTCATGTTTTTCACACTCATGTTCCCCGCCACGTAGCCCCTAAAACAAGAAAGCATCAATATATATGTTACCCATTTCAGTGAATTTCACTCTTTATTGTTCAAAATATAAGAGCCAAATACCTACTTTACATTTATCAGGAAATTAGTTAAAAATAGTTAAAAACAATAAATATGCAAGATATCTATTTTCTTTTCCCAATATATCCTTATTTATTAAGGGAGTAAGTAAGAGATAATAAATAAGAAAATGGAAGAAAGAGAATGTCAGGGAGAAGAATGATGAGAGAGTGGAGCAAATTTTTTTTTTTTTAAAAAAAGCAAAAATAAAAGAAAGTGCGTCTTACAAAAAGAAATCACACCCCCTATCAACATAAATAGTCACATAATATAGTTTGTTTTCTAGTTGTTGCTTCTAATATTCTTTTCGGCTAGCCACTGGACCATCTGTACGTTTGGGAGAATAACTTGATAAGCGAGCAAAATGGCGCCAATAAAGTAGATCATCATTCTCTTTGCTGAACAGTATTTAAACAATGAACAATATCACTAGCTCAGCTATCCCTGAATTGTGATTAGCTCAGAAGTCGAAACAAACCAACTAAAGCCATGGAGGAGGAGTTCGAGCACGAGAGAAAGGAGTACAAGAGAAACAAGAAGGAGCACGAGAGAAACAAGAAGGAACTATTCGCATGTGCCATGAAAGGTGAATGGGACAAGGTCATTAAATTGTACAAAGACGATGTGAGACTTCACAATGCCAGAATCACTCGCTCAGGACAGACTGCGTTGCACATAGCAGTCTCTAATGGGAAGGAGCACGTGGTGAGGCTGATGGTCCTCGTCATGTCTGACACACAAGCTGATAATAAGGAGGAACTTGTAAAGGCTCTGCGAACTCATAATCATAGAGGCAACACTGCCTTGCATCTAGCGGCTTCCATGGGCGATGCTACTATATGTCGCATAATTGCCAGCGTGGAGTCTACCTTAGTGGATGACCGTAACGATGACGGCGAGACGCCTCTCTTCTTGGCCGCTCTCCATGGCAGGAAACAAGCTTTTCTTTCCCTTCATAGGATCCGAAACCCTAACATCGTGGGTCCTCCCTTCTATGATAACTGCAGAAGGAACAAGGGTGACACTATCCTTCACTGTGCTATCAACGGTGACTACTTTGGTACGTATTCATTCATTCACCCATTCTCAACTCTTTAATTTCCCTAGCTAGCTTCTCCGTTGTACTCCTCCAACCTTTTTTATAAAAGCATGAAATTCGAATTATCTTAATTCTTTTTATAAGATCTCACTTGGGGTGGTCAACGTGTTTTTACCATTTTTGCCCCTAATTAATTATATTATCTCTCCTCATCTTTTGTCATACTATAGTATTCTCTTCCATACGAGTTCATATTAGGTGCTTCTCCTCATATGCTAAAAAAGCCCCCACCCCAAAATTAGAGAGATGAGCACATAAGAAACATATAAGGGAGAGGCACCTAATGTGAACCCCTTTCATACTTTCTATCATTACTGCTCTATCTCTTTCTAAATTGCCCCCTTGTAAAAAAGTGCACGCTTGAAAATAAAAAATCATTGTCTACATATTTATTACTTTTAACCAATTTAACTTTTTTCTTAAAATACTCAATTCCGTTATCGAGCTCTTATGAAAAAAAAAAAAAAGTCGAGGGGTATTGTTTATTCTGAGTCAACTATGACATCATTTAATTAATGCTATGGTCTCTGTGTTTGTAGATCTTGCGTTTCAAATAATTCATCTGTATGAAGACCTTGCGAATTGGGTGAATGAGGAAGGCTTGTCTCCTCTGCATTTGCTGGCATCAAAGCCTCATGCTTTCAAAAGTGGAAGCCGCCTTGGACGAATAGAAACCATCATTTATCACTGTATGTAGCCACTTAATTTTTGTCGTGCATGGAAAGCCTGTTTGAATGCTCGGCATGATGTTAATAATATATGCATACCATGTTTGGGTTTTTGTCTGTGTTGAAGGTTTACATGTTGAGAAGCTAAAGGCAGAAAATCCAGCACATGAACATCAGACACGCCCAATTAGTGAAGCCGACAGTGATAGCCATGACTGGCCTGACAACTACAACACATTGTGGAATGCTTTCTTGCTAATAAAAAAAGTGGTCACTGTCGGTATATACAATGGCGGATCTACATACTAGAGAAGGGGGGCAAGTGCCCCCCCTTAATATTGAAGAATTGAGTTTTTAAAAAAATAATAATAATTACTATATGTTTGAATGATTGTCCACCTTTAAATTAAGTGTTCACTCTTAATACATCAAGACTGTACTTCGTAATGGGATGGGGGATGAATGGTTAAATAATTATTTAGTGCCTTATATTGAAAAAAAAGATGTATTTGAGAATATTGATAATAAGACAATTATGATGGAATTCCAAAAAATAAAGCCTAGAAGGATGACATTATAATTATTTTTATTGTAATATACATTTTTATTAAAATATATGTACTTGAACTTATTGAGTGCCCACCTTTCATTATTATTTATGTAGCTGCATTTCTAATAGTACTCAGCCTTATTTTTCTAAATGACAGGTTTGTAAAATAATTGTCTCTCTTGTTACATCATCAGTGTTCACTTGATTTCATAAATATTTTTTTGATATATTTTTTTTTGATTATATTCTTTTATTTTTTTAATGCATTTAAGACTTTCATTAAAAAAAAATAAAAAAATTCGGGGGCAGCCCCCAAATTTCAAGCTAATTGTGCCCCTCCTTCCATAATTTCTGGGTCCGCCCTGAGTATATATATAACTTTACATTTCAATCTTACACCATTTACATAAAATTTTTCGTTGGATGCCCTAGCTAAGAACTTTTACTCTATTTCTATTTATAGGGCATAAAGAAGAATTTTTTTTATCGTATTTATAAGGCACCTCATTAAATTTGTTATATAAATATATAATTTTACTTTTCATTTATTATAATATTGATTTTATTCTAATGGGATATAATTTATAATAAATAGAGATAAAATTGGAAAGTTATTGAACTCTATGATAAGGTTAACAAAATTTAAGGTTTTTGTTTTCTGTGTATGATATGCTAGAAGTGTCTTATAATGGTACATGAGAAGTATCTTATTATTGTGTTTTCAATTTCCAGTAGCGGGCAAATTTATTAAACCTGGTGCTCAATCAGATGCGGAAGATCCCGGAATGGAAGGTGAGAGATATCTTTTGAATTTTGGCACTAATTAAAATTGCATGTGTAAGTACAGGTGAAAACTCTTTTACCATTTGTTTAATTAGGACCACGAGTTGATGGAGGTCAGGCAAATCCGTTATTTCCAGTTAATTACGCAACCTGTAGCAATTTGATCTGGTTCTTTTATCTGGCGCTGATGACAATTTTGGGGAAAGGTATATACGCTTATTTATGTTCGACGTACATTTCTCTAAAAATAAATGATGGCGCACGACACTTATAATTTATATATGCTTCTAATATATGTTTTAAATTTTTCCAGGATCTGAGCAATTGAGGAATATATATCGAAAAAAGGAGACCCATACTTGGTCTGTCCAGATAGTCCAAGAACTTCTTCAGTGCGCTTCCTTGTATGAGTACGAGAACGATGGGAGCGAACCCCAAGAAGACGTAGGCATGTCGTCACAGTATACCCCCCTTGCCACAGTCAAACCTGGCAGCACCAAGGTCAATGGTAAAAGACTAACGTTATATGAAGATCACTACATGTGTTATCACAAGAAGCATTGTTGATTAAATGTGATTATAATTACGTGATTGACATTTAAACCTTTGCAGAAGATGAGCAACTTATTAAGATAAGTACCAAGGGGACTCCAAGATCGGTGGCTGCAAAGAATGCTGTGAATATGGAAACAATAATAGAGAAAATTGTGGAGTTATTAGCAAAAGACAAAGGTTATGTGTCAATTTTTTATATTTGTCAATTTTTTCTACATCAAAAACTTGTTTTTACTCAATTTTATTGAATTCACTTTGCTTAACTAATTTGTTACCCAAATCTTCGTAGGAACGATATCTACTTATCACTTTATTACCTGACATGACTCATGCATTTGCGAAGATGCAAACAGTAATAAATAATTATGTGTCTGACATTTAAACTGTGCAGTTCAAGTTCGTCGTAAGAGTCTTAAGCTTATACATACGGTTGTAAAGTATGGTGTGTTGGAAATGGTAGAGAAAATCGTGGAGATTTTTCCGATGGCCATTCACGATATGGATGAAGAAAAGAAGAACGTGGTGTTATTAGCAGTAGAACACAGGCAACCTCACGTGTATCAGTTCTTGCTTAAGAAGAATATTTATCAGGAGAGCCTATTCCGTCACTTGGATAAGGATGGAAACAGTGCATTGCACTTGGCTGCCACCCTTGGTGATCACAAGCCTTGGCTTATTTCTGGGGAAGCCCTTCAAATGCAATGGGAACTCAAGTGGTATGAGGTAATTAATTCATGATTTCCACCCACAATTTTGTCTAATACACCCTCCATCCCTAAGTATAAATATAAGCTTTAAATAACTGATTTGCGTTTATCATTAAAATCAATTAAAAGCAATAAATATGTATATTTTTCCAACTACACCATTATTTGTGAAGAGGATAAGTGAGAGACAATAGATATAACAAATACACAAAAAAGGGAGGCCCCACTAGGATTTGAACACGTGATCTCCAGGTCATATGACATTAATCTTACTATTACGCCAAGGCTCACACTCTAAATACAACAAATACAATAAATACAATGAAAGGGTAAAGTTGGAACAAACACAATAAATATTGAGACAAAACTAAAACGAAGCTTATATTTTTTATTCTCATATTTGAAACTTATATTTAGGGATTGAGGGATTATGTTTTTAAGTGGGGGAAAAGAAAAAAAACAGAAGAAGTTCACGAACTGCACAAGAACAAACTTCAAAGTATGTGAATTCCGTACATACACACCCCTTGATATATATATATATATATATATATATATATATATATATATAGGGGTTATCGTTATATCATATCACTTGACATAAGGTTATGTCAAGTCACTCCAAAACTACGTCATTTTGGGATTAGAGGAATTAATGAACTCTCAAAACGACGTAGTTTTGAGTCGAAGGAATTAATGAAGGATCTTTTATATATATATATATATATATATATATATATATATATATATAATGTTTTTAAGTATAAAAAAAACAGAAGAAGTTCACGAACTGAGAAGAACAAACTTCAAAGTCTGTGAATTCCGTACACACACACCCCTTGAGATATATATATTAATATATATATGTTAATTTCGGGGCCGTGGAACGTATTGATTATTGATGCTAGAATATGTTAATTCTGAGTTACGTGCCTGTAATGTTGGACATCAATGCAGTTTGTGAAAAAGTCAATGCCAGCTGGTTTTATACGTCCATACAACAATAACCACGAAACTCCAGATGAGATCTTCACCAGAACCCACAGCGAACTCGTCAGAAGGGGCGGCGAGTGGCTAAGAAAAACGTCAGAATCATGCTCATTTGTGGCCGCACTAGTTGCTACAGTGGCCTTCGCCGCAGCAACCACCGTGCCCGGCGGCGTGGATCAAGAATCTGGGTATCCGACGCTGGAAAATGAGAGAGCATTCAATGTGTTTGCCGCTTCATCACTCGTAGCCCTGTGCTGCTCCGTCATGGCGGTGGTGACATTCCTCTCATTACTTACTTCTCGATTTCAAGAGCAAGATTTTCACAAAGACTTGCCCATGAAGTTACTCATAGGTTTAACGTTGCTGCTCCTGTCCATTGCTTCCATGTTGGTGTCATTCTGTGCTGGACATTTCTTCGTCCTCAAGCATCAACTTCACCATGCTGGGTTTGCTCTATATGCCGTCACTTGCCTCTCTGTCGTCTTTTATGTCTTGGCACAGTTTCCCCTCTACTTTGATTATTTAAGGGCAACTTTTGTTCGTGTTCCACGGCTACCGTAGTTAAAAAGCCCATAAACTAACTTATAGCTTCAATGGTGATTCTGATTTGATTTGTTACATGTGATTTCAACACTTTAAATTGAACGGAATAAAGGATGGCCTACCGCTATAAGCTTTTATTTTGGTCTGTTACGTACGTACATACGTGCAAGTATTTTTCAAGTATTTTTTTTATTTTTTTTTTGCTCAAAGATTTTTCAAGTAATTAAGAATAAGAATGTCTGTGCTTTTCACTACAAAAAAAAACCTATTTTGTCGTGGTTAAATTGTCGCGGTTAAAAAAAACCGTTACAAAACAATAAAATTGTAACGGTTTTATCCCATAACCGCCACTAAATAGTAACGGAAGCCATGACGGTATGGACCTCGGCTACCTTTGTAGCGGTTCACTCAAAATAAACCGCAAAAGATTTGGCGCCACTTTGGCGCGCAATGGCGGGAATTGTTGTCACTGTGATTTTGTAACGGTTTCTTGAGTAGAACCGCAACAGATTTGGCGCCACTTTGGCGCGCAATGGCGGGAATTGTTGTCCTTGTGATTTTGTAACGGTTTCTTGAGTAGAACCGCTACAAAAGTGGCGCCAACATTGGCGCCAACTTTGTTGCGGTGATTTTATAGCGGTTCCATCAAAAAACCGCTACAAATAAACGAAACGTCACAATTTTGTCACGGTGTCGGGAAGAGTGGCCGTGACCGCGTCAAAATCTATATTTTGTAGCGGTTTCGAGGGAACTGCTACAAATTTTCACACTATAAATACCGTACATCAACTATAACTACTAAAGGAATTACTAAATCTTCGACTTGTAACTGAATGAACTATCTCGCTTGGTCGTCCAAGGAATGCGGATATCGGTAGCTCGATCTCTTATCTCGGGTGATGAGGGCTGCGGATATTTGCCTCTCTCATCCTTGTGAGGCAATTCGTTCGATCACAAGCCAAGGTTTGCTCATTTCTTTGGCGTGAATACTTCTACTCTTCTGAGAAGAGTCCAACATGCGACCGGAGATTGGGTTCCATTGTAGCCACCTTTGTCTCACGAAAATATCTCTGATGAAAATGACTCAGCCAGTTTTTCGTGGGAGATCGGCGGCTACATTGAGTCCCAATCCCCACGGACATGTTGGACTATTCTTGGTTATTTCATTATGTGTAATTTATTACTGTGGACAGTTTTAAAAAAATTAAAGAAAAGAAATAAATGAATTGAAGGTTTGGTTTTTTAAATATTTGTACCAAACTAATTAGTTTGATTCATAATTGAATCAAACTAATTAGTTTGGAATTTTTTTTGAAAAAAAATCATTCTGTAGCGGTTCACAACAAAAACCGCGACAAAATGTGGTCATATTGTAGCGGTTTCTATGTAACCACTACAGAATTTCAAGGGTCAGCTATTTTGTAGCGGTTTTTGTAGCGGTTATTACACAACCGCTACAGAATTTTAACGGTCAGATATTTTGTAGCGGTTTATGTGGCGGTGATGGATGAACCGTTACAAAATTTCAAATTTTGTAACGGTTTATGAGGTTAACCGCTACAAAATGTTTGGTTTTTTAAACAGTAAATCCTCATTTTCAAAGTCACACTTCCAACGGTTTGAGTTTTCACCGTTTTTACCTTTCACCCTATCTTTAAACTTTTACTTTTAAACTTCTACCTTTCAACATCATGGTTTCTGGAGGAGAGAAGGGAAAGGGAAAGCGAGTGTCCCTTTCAAAACCGGTTTAAGGGGGTAGTATGGAAAGGCGCTTGATGTGGTCGGGATAAGTTACACAGGCCTATTCACCGTGACGTTGTTCAAGTGTTTGTGGGCGAATACCACAACGTCCAGGGGACTCACGACAGACGACTTAGGCATCACATCAGTGAATTTCTCCCGGCCTATACACAGTGGTCAGTCTGAAGATGACGAGCCGTATATTCTTGCCTCAGAGGCCCATCAGGTTTATTATGTCGTCGATGAGAGGCACAAGGATTGGAATATGGTGGTTCACTTAAAGCCTCGGGACCTTTACGATATGGGCGATGGTGATAAGGTCGCCTACGATTGTGAGCCGTTGCAGCCCGCCGGCCAAGACTTCATCCCGCACGGCGATGACAATTTACCTATAGTTCGGTACGTTTTTAAATTTACGCTTTATGAAATTGAAACATTTAACTAAAGTTTTAATTATATTGTGTTCAAACGTATTCAACTCACGCGTAACATTTTATGTAAACTTTCTTTGTAGGGATGTCGAAGAAGATTGAGAGGAAAACTTAATGCCTATCTTTGTAATATGAAATCTTTTTAATATTAAGTTTTTTTTTTAAAAAAACCTCGAAATTACTTTGTAGCGGTTATATAACCGCTACAAACACTTAAAAAATCCGAAATTAATTAGGAAAAAAACCCCTTTAAGTTTTTTTTTTTAAAAAAAGAACTCGAAATTACTTTGTAGCGGTTATATAACCGCTACAAACCCTAAAAACCGCGACAAACTCAACCGCTACAATAACCGCTACAAAACCCTCAAAACCGCTACTAAATATAACAACCGCTACAAAAAGTGAGACACCAACCGCTACAAAATGATACGCGAGACCCCGCCATAAATACCCCACCCAACCTCATTTAATACGCCTCAACTTCTTTTCTACCCACGTTTTCTCTCGGTCATCTCAAATATTTTTACGTTTGAACATTGTGAGTTTGAACGGGGTAAGTACCGTGTAACTAGATCAATTCTAATGTTTCTCATACTAATTTATAGTTCGATACTAATTAAACTTTGTTATTTTGCGGTTGAGCGAGATATATCTTTCAACTTTCCCTATTCTTTCATATACATTATTCAATTGATTTGTACATATAATTTTTAAATATTCAGTATTGTTTTAACCACCTCATTTCTTAGCACTTATTCTACTTACATAATCTTATTATTTTGTTTCTATACATGCACCTTATATATTTAAATTTCATAATTTACTACCTTTTATTTTTGTTAAAAGATATATTAATAATAATTACTGAATTACGCCGATAAATCAGATGGCGGCAAATTTTTTTTGGCGAAAAAATGGCGGGAATGTTTGTAGCGGTTAGTAACCGCGACAAATATTCAAAATAATAAAAATTTATGGTGGCAAAATTATCAACACATTATTTTGTAGCGGTTATGAAACCGTTACTGGAACCGCTACAAGATGATTTGTAACGGTTACGGACCGTGACTAATGTCTCGAAACACACGTCAGCCCCGCTGATTTAGTGACGGTTTTCTTGAACCTTAACAGAGGTTGTAGCGGTTTATGTGTATGTAGTATCGGTTTTTTTTAACCGTTACAAATCGGCTTGCCACAGGCGATTTTGTCGCGGTTCCTCTAACCGCTACAAATGTCGTTTGTCACGTCAAAAACCGTTACAAATAGGTCATTTTAACCGCTACTAATTGTCGTTTTTTTTTTGTAGTGTTTGTTTCAAATTAAGTTCTCTTAATGCTGTTGTCGATCTTCTCTCTTATGCATGCCTGCAGTTTTACATTAATATATTATACTGTTGGTTCTAAATATAAATATATATACACACACATAGATATATGTATGTATATCTATATACATATATATGTATATATATATATACACATATATGTAACATCCCTATTTTTCATGTGCATTAATGTGAAATTATGTGCATACATGGATTTTCATGAAGTCATGTGTTACTGATAAACATTTATTTGCATAAAATAATTAGAACAAGATAAGAATGTGAAATTACTTGTTGTGTGTAATTAAATGATTATAGTTAGAGACAACCCTAAAGATTTCATGTGCATTAATGTGAAATTATGTGCATACATGGATTTTCATGAAGTCATGTGTTAATGATAAATATTTATTTGTATGAAATAATTAGAACAAGATGATGATGTGAAATTACTTGTTGTGTGTAATTAAATGATTATGGTTAGGGACAACCCTAAGGAAGAAATGACAATGGGTCAAAACATAATATATTTTCCCTTTTTGCCCTTGGGCAAAATGCATAATGGAGGAAATAGAGAAAAGTGCATAAAATTCCAAAAAAAAAAAATGTCCAAGAAGGTGTCAAGGACTTAATCAAGAATTTTGGGTTATTGGACTAAGTAGGAAAAACAATTCTTGAAGCCCACGAAGAGGGCCCAATTCGCATAAGTAGAAGAAGAGGGAAACAAAAATGTGCTCATGGGTCAATGTGAGTTGGTATAGATGGTAAGGGATCCAGGATTAGGCCCTTGGGTCGTGGGTTCGATCCCCTCTGCCGTCGCTGGGACTCCTTTGGTAGGCGATCTCGTAAGTCCCCAGTAAGTGCTTATAGAGCCCGGGGCCGTACCCTGGCTTTGGTGGGGGACTGATGTCGAATCCCTCCAAAACTTTTTTATATCAAAAAAAAAAAATGTGCTCATGGAGAAAAAAAGGGCCATCAAAGAGCCCAACTTTAAAGAGTGAAATTGATGACGTCATTTAGCTTACATCATCACCTTTATAAATGCAAGAGACATTTGGATTGGACTAGGAAAAACACAAAATCGCTCCATAGGTTGAGTTTTTCTCCTTATCTTTTCTCATTATCCTCGTTATTCTTAAATCATATATATCCAATCAATCACAATACTACTTTAACTTCTCTCTCCTCTTTCCAATCAACGGCTCAGATGAGCCTATGAGAGAAAAGAAAAAAGAAGATTATGAGAATATCCCATCCCTCTCTCCATATCCTCCCCCCATTTTGGTTTTTGAGGAAAGAAAGAGGAAAAAAAAAAAAGGATGACAAGTACCCACAAGTACCTAGAAGACATAGGAGAAATTATGACTATGAAAGGGCAAGGACCTAGCCATTAATTAGGGACTTTTGGGCACCTAATTTAAGTCAAAATTCAAGGAAAACCTCCCTCCTCCATCAGCCCATATGTCACGTCCAAGAGGGGAAAGAAGAAAAGAAATGTAATTGATTTAATGGATTTATGAAGTGAGAAAAAAAAATCAAGGAGCAAGTAGGACATGGAGATTTATTTAAGAGCTCTTCTCTACTCATTTTGGGTTGTTGGTTCGGTTATAAAGAGAGGAAAGGGAGAGATAAGAAACTCACAGAAGAGGGTACAAAGAGAGCTCAAGCAAAGAAGATCAAAACTAAGGTAAGTCCTAAGGCTTTGGATCTTCAATATACTCTCTTCCACTTCTCCTAATATGGCTAAAACACTAATGAGCATCCTTTCTTTAGTGATTGGAGGTGGAGGTCAAGAGATTGGAGTGGTCAAAGGAAGCCAAGGTTCAAGGTGACTAAAGCACAAAGACAAGTAAGCCACATTTGAATCTTCTTATGTCTTCTTTTGGTTATTTGAGGTTACAAATGGCTATTCAAAATTTTGCAACCCTAAATGAAAGTGTAAAAAACGTTGGGGGGCTAATTGGTGAACTTTCTAGGGAGTCAGATGTATTTTTCATGGATTTCGACTTAGAAAATGGACTTAAAAAATTATGAAATTTTACAAGGATAAATTAGACATCTTAAAGATTATTTTGATATATAATATGTAATTTTTCAATTTATGGATTGAGAGAAATTAATTTTTGAAAATGACCCTCTGATTTTGGACTTTATTTCGGACAACATAGACATTTTGAGCTATAAACAGATTTTCGTTTAATTCTGGCCCACTATAGTATTTTTGGTTGAAAATAGACATATTAAGGGTCATTTGGGATTTGGAATCAACCCAAAATTATTTTAATATATTTAATTACGAATTTTTGAAGATCAATCACTGATTGCTGAAAGTTCCTGGAAAATGACGAAAATAGAGGATTTTAGGCCCATATTAAAGTGCTTAATAAGAAAAGGGATCTAGTAAATATGGACACTTGGATTGGGCCTATTTTAAATCATTAAAAGAAATATTTAGTGAGGTGGAATTTAATTACATTTATTTTATTATTTTAAGTCTAATTCTATCTTGCGCTGGAGAAGAAAATTTTCAGCTGTAGTCGACTGCCAGGTAATAACATTAATACTCATATACTCTGTGTGACTTGTGTATGTATGTTTTACCATGTTATGTTACTGTTCGCCTCGCAAGTGTACGAGATTCCCAAGTAATAAAGTGATAAATAAAGTATCGTTCCCACGAGGATTTGTTTAACAAATTGGTCAAGCAAGAGGCTTAGTGAATTTCATCAAGTTGAGCTAAAACAAAGTTTTGATTTGGAATGAGGATTTTAAAAGACTATTTCTAAAACATAAAATTGATAAAGGCAATTGATTCTTTAACTTCAAGGATAATTGAGCCTAGAGCTCTTTTTCCCCTTTTGTATTTCATAAAACTTGGTTAATTTCCTCTCTAGTGGCATTTCAAAACATATATGTGTTAGTCTAAGGTTCTGAAACACTTGACCCGCTCTCTCAAGTCAAAATCAAGTTTCTCTTCTCATTAAAATGCACAATCTCTTGCTACAATTAATGAAAATCAATATTTAAGCAACAACCCTAATGTGACAATGCAAGGTTAGTAAATATATCTTTATTTTACCAACAAACCATCCATTTATCAAGTAAACTTCAAGACAAGCATGATTTCAATCAAGTTCTACACCTAGATTAGCTCTCTCAAGTCAAAACCTAAGTGAATAAATCATCTAAATGGAGGCCAATCACTTAGAAGCATTAAGCCAAGGTTGAAATCAACACATACATATATTAATCCACCAAAAGAGAGGAACATTCAAGTATTAATCCATACAAAGGGTCAAAAGAACCCTAGAATGAAAGATTTAGCTACTCATGTTCAAACTGCTTCATTTCCTTTATTTCTATCCTTGTTTCCAGGTTCTTATAGAGCTTCAAAACTTGTCTCCATCCTCCTACAAAAGAGGGAGGATTTATCAATTCTCAATTGAATCACAAACTCTATAAAATTTAACAAGAATATTTTGATTTTTGCCTGATACTTTGATATGCACATTTTCTCCTATATACTTCATTTGCTATGCATATTTTGAACCGACAATAGGTAAAAGAGACAGAAAATGTGCTGGAATGTTGTCAATTTCTAAGAGTTAACACACCCCAAACTTAAATATTTGCTTGTCCTCAAGCAAAACACATGTATCTTCACTAAATTTCTTAGTACTTGCCATTGATGCATGAATGAATTTGTCCTCATCTACCGCTCAAAAAATTATATGAAATAGGAGACCAAGTGAACATGCACAAATGAACACTTCATAGATTTAAAACATGTTTTTCAAGAATTTCCAAATGTGAGTGTGTGAATGGAGTTGACATATGCTCCTTTTGCACTTGCTAAAGTTAAAAGCAACACTTCAAGTCATATAACTATATTCAGACCATCAATTCCATCATTCTCTCCTTTCTTCCTCTTTTCTTCTAATTCACTTCACTTGACTTAAAAATCAAAGGGACTTTTCAGCTTGTAATGGGGCCAGGGGTTAAGGTTTTCAAAAAAAAAGGTAAAGGATAATCAACAAATACCTCAAGATAGATGATAACCACTCAAGGGCTTTCTTCCTTTTCTCATTAGACATACTCCCCCAAACTTAAGATAAATTGATCTATTTCATTTCAAGCCTTTTTGGACTACTACTTTTTTTTTTTATGCACAATTGTTTTTGTAACATTTTTTTTTTGGCTTGATTTCTATACATTGTGAACCCTTTTACTTTCTACCCTCTTTTTTTTTTTCTGATCATTTGAATTTTACACATCACCAAATTCCACATCCCAATCAATCATCATCTATCTCAAAGCAAGGGAATCATGATTTTTCATATTGGCTAAGGTAGGTAGATGTTAGGTCTTCCAAAAAGATTATTTAATTGGTTTTTCAATTAGGCTCAAAATAAGGGTTCAAAAAGGAATAGAATCAATTAGGTAGGCTTGAAAGGCTCAATCGCATTTTATGAAGTGCCCAAATCCTTTCTTTAAATCTTATGAAATAAATCAAAAGATATGAAGAAGTCCAAAGATTATTTTGAAATTGACAGTTTGAAACAAAAGGCATATAACCTAATTTGCCACAAAGCCCTTCAACAAGAACATCCGAATAACATTAACTCCAATAGTGCTTTTTAGTTTAAAAATTCTGAATAACATGATTTATCACTACAAAACATCCATCAATGCACATTAAACAAAATTTCCTATCAAACATAGAAGATTGAGCTGTGATTTATATCATCGGATTCATTCAAGCAACTTTGACAAATAAAAATTCATTTTAACCTTCTTCACAAACAAAAATTTAAGCATGAGAAATTTCAAACAGTCCAACAATTTTCTTTCAAAAGCTGTTCAAAATTTTCACTATGCACTTATCAAAGTTTCAAGATTTTTTTCAAAATTGCGGCGAACTTTCACCCCAAACTTAAAGCGACAATGTCCTCATTGTCAACTAAAAGGATGGGAAAGTAAAGAAGTAGCATATGTACTGATTTAGCTCATATCCACACATTTACAAACTAACAGTTAGGCCCTCAACAGACTAGCCACAACATTTTCAAAATTACTTCCAATACTAGCTATCAGTAGCTAGGATATTAACAATCACAACAGGCAAGTCAAAGAGAAAATGCTATGAACCACTCAAAATAGCCATCAATTGCTAGGAGAGTCATATTCACATGTTAACAAGAGTGTCAAATAGTAGTGGTCATCAGTAACCATCAAGAACCATAAGCGAGATATCCACATCAAGAAACTATCAACAATCTAATCCAAAACAGAGGAAGGCACCGACTGTTAATCATCGGACACGGGATGTATGCGCATCAACAACAACAAGATTGGCACAATAAGGCTTAACAATGAAGCAATTGAGTGTTTTGACATCACAGGAGTGCCAAAAATATGTCTTTGAAAGATTTCAGCAAAACTTTGGTAAACAATCCAGAGTG
Organism: Acacia pycnantha; assembly: GCA_025563575.1. NCBI lineage: Eukaryota > Viridiplantae > Streptophyta > Magnoliopsida > Fabales > Fabaceae > Acacia > Acacia pycnantha. The sequence goes on from JAMWYP010000447.1 coordinate 63,051, forward strand.
GAACTCAAAAAAAAATTCAAAACTTTGAAAACTTATCTCAAGATTGCAGCAAGAGAAACTTTGGTTCCAAGAGTGTATCAATCCAATACCAAGTGCTCAAGACAGGTTAACCAAATGCACGGATTCTACCCTCAGTTCAATGTATCAATCAAAATTCAGTCACAGCTATTGAAATGACAAAACGCAACATACAGATGGTAAGTAACAACAGTTTAACCACCAATATCACAGCAAGCAAAGCACAATTCAGATTTCATGTTCAGCAACAAACAACCAATATAAGCCAAAATGAGTTCAAATAAGATTAGCTTAAGGTAGAGGCCAAAATCAAGGCCACAGCTGTTAAACTCAATCAAGAATGTGGACAACTTCCAACAATACACTTTCAGACAGCCTAAAATGTAGCCCAAAATGGTTGTTTTTCTTCGCAAAATTGGTAAAAACTTGCAAGAAATCCCATTTCACACAAAGTTGAACAACAATAGAGAAAGGCATGCTGAAGTTCAATCCAACCACATTTAACCGCATTATATCAGAACCACATCTAATAACATTATAATCCTCAACCCAACCATAGATGTTCAATCCTAAGTTCAACAATTTTAGAACATGAAAAAAAAATAGAATTTCCAGAGTTACTTGGCATATGCAAGGTGTCAACAAAACATTCTTGAAAGTGCATAATTCATCAAATTCCCAAATTCCTATTTAAACCTTGTAAGTTCAAAGTTAAGTTCTAAGAATATGGGATTAAGATGAAAATTGCGAGACTTATTTCTAAGTTTATAATATCGATTCTGAAATCGTTACGAAATCTTTTCCACAACAAACACAAATTTCGAATTGAAGAACCTTTGCAATTCTCAAAATAACCAAACATTCACTGCGAAAATGCCTTTCACTCGATGCTATAAATTTAGAAACTAAGTCTCTACAAACAAATTCAAGTTTTCGGGATTACCTAATACAGTTCAGTTTCATGAAAACCGAGCATAGATCCCTGGAACGGACCTGCGCAGGAGTTGAGAGCTACCATCGACAGTGAAGGATGAATGAAGAGGAGGGACGGTTTGAGAGTGAGAGGCCATGGAGAGGTTGTGACGGTGGATCTGTAAAGGGAGGTCGAAGGTGGATTGGAAACACGGTGAGAGGAGGCACGGATTTGGAAAGGGAGGTCGACGGTGGAAGGCTGACGGTGGTGGTGAATCGGGACGTTCGGAACCGGAGAAGGGATGGCTGGCGAAGATGAAGGAGAAGAGAGCTGCTGGGGATTGTGAACGGAGGGAAGAGGGAAGCGTGGAGGCCGACGGTGGTGGGTTTGGAATCGGAGAAGAGTCACGGTGAGGAAGGCGCACGGCTGAAGGGCGTCGATTGTGAAGGAGGTGAGAGACGATGAAGGAATCTGGATCGCGAGAGGGAGGAAGGAGCAGCGATTGTTGCGATCGGAGAGATTGAGGGGATGAGCCGCGGGTTGGAGAATGTAGAAAGAAGGGATCAATTTATGGGATTAGGGTTTGATGGAGATTTGGAAATTCCATTTAGGATTAGGGTTTTGAAATTTGGAGATGAATTTGGTGCTAATGGAGACTAGGTTCATTGGGTAATATGGGAATTAAGGTAAATAAAGAAGGGCAAAGTAGAAAAAAACAATAAAAAATTATTAAATTTACAAAAAAAATACTTTTTTTAATTTTTTTTTTAATAATTAACTTTTTTTCTTCTTTTTTTTTTTAATAAAATCGAAAATAAATCTTAAATAAAAGAAAACACTTGCCTCAGAAGTATCTTGGGAACACCGGCCACGGCCCGGTTGCGACACTTGCTGTGGAAAGTGAACACAGAGAGCAACTTAAGACCACTGGCCACGGCAAGTTGCAAAACTTGCTACGGAAAGTGAACACAGAGAGCAATTTAAGACCACTGGCCACGGCAAGTTGTAAAACTTGCTACGGAAAGTGTCTGCTGTCAAAAACAAAACAAAACAGCAAAATTGCAAAACACAAGAAACATTCCCAAACACCACAAGAACCACCCAATAAGCTTTATACCAATCATTAACAACCAAATTACTCAAGATCAAGCATTTTAGACCATCCAAGACCATAAGGCACACATATTTACACATACTCATAGGGAATACTACAACACATCAAATTCGAGCACTCAAGTCATGGTCATAAGTGAATTTCACATAGAAAATCAACCAAATAATCACAATAGCCACAGTATTACTCAAAATTGACTAGTCATCATAATTTCACCTCAGAATCACATATGTATGAGCTTAAAGTCAAATGAACTTCCCTTAAAAGCATTCCCCTTGGCATTCATGAGTTCTTCCTCCTTCATGGATATTCCTCCCAACTACAACAGTCCATATCTAAGTTGGGTACCTTTTCTTCCTACAAAACAAAAAGATCAAACATAAACCTACCAAAGAAAATAAAGACACACACACACAAGTTGAAAAGATTTAGTTTAGAACTTGGGTTGCCTCCCAAGAAGCGCTTAATTTATAGTCTTTAGCTTGACTCTTTTTGTTGGTCACTCCTCATTAACCAAGTAGATAGTGGACACAAGCCTATCCACATCTCCACCCCAATAATGCTTCAATCGTTGACCACTAGCCTTGAATCTTTCACCTTTTTCATTTTCCAGCTCCACATCACCAAATTTAGATGCTTGAACTACCGTGAATGGATCGGACCATCGAGATTTTAGCTTTCCCAAAAATAACCTCAACTTGGAGTTATAAAGGAGGACACTTTGACAGGGTTCAAAACTCTTGGGAATAATTTTGCTGTCATGATCCCGCTTGGTCTTCTCCTTGTATATCCTTGCATTCTCATAGGCATTTAGGCGGATTTCATCTAGCTCATTGAGTTGGAGTAGCCACTTCTTCCTCACAGCTTTAGGATCAAAATTTAGCTTTTTGATAGCCCAATAAGCTCCATGCTCCAATTCCATCGGTAAGTGGCGTGCTTTCCCAAAATAAGCATATTTGAGATGAGAAGGTAATGGCTTTAACTCTAGAACCGGAGGAACTTCAATTGAAGGCTTCAATGGAGTACTTGAGGCATCAGACAGTTCAAGTGGTTCAATAGTCCATGGTTTAGAATGAGGAAATGAGTCAAAACGAAAGAGTTTTTCAACAACATCTTCATCAAACTTCTCAAAGCTTTTCTCACCAATCAAGAATGCCTCTAAAGGGTCTTTGATCATGGAAGCATATGATTCTTGAGGAATAACTGCATCCAATGTATCTACAAACGAACATTGAGCAGAATCATCATGAAACTTTGAGGCTTTTTGCATGTTGAATATCACTTGCTCATTATCGACCCTCAAAGTGACCTCACCCTTCTCTACATCAATGAGAGTCCTTGCAGTGGCTAAGAATGAACGCCCAAGGATGAGAGGGATTTTCCAATCAACTTCACAATCAAGCACTACAAAATCCACGGGGAAGATAAACTTGTCAACTTTTACTAGGACATCTTCAATGATTCCTCTCGGTTGAGAAATGCTACGATTGGCCAAGAGCAAAGATACCGTAGTAGGTCTTGGCTCTCCCAAGCCCAATTGGTTAAAAACAGCGAGAGGCATCAAGTTAATACTTGCACCCAAATCACAAAGAGCTTTACCATTAAAATTTGTCCCAATGTTGCAAGGGATGTAGAAGCTTCCCGGATCTTTAAGCTTAGCAGGTAACTTCCTTTGAATGACCGCACTACACTCTTCAGATAATGCCACAGTCTCAAATTCATTGAATCGCCGCTTCTTAGACAAAACATCTTTAAGGAACTTAGCATATTTAGGCATGCTCTCCAAGGCTTCAGCAAAAGGAATGTTCACATGAAGTTGTTTGAACATATTCACAAACTTTTTGAACTGAGCATCTTCCTCTTTCTTCTTGAATCTTTGAGGAAAAGGTAGTGGTGGCATAAAAGTAGAAGTGGTTGGCTTTCTCTTTTTCTCATCGTTCATCTCTTGCTCTACCTTCTTGTCTTTGCCAACATCATGCAAATTTTCTTCAATTTGCTTTCTCTTCTTAGTGACATCTTCTTCCATTGTACTTTCTTCATCAACAATCATTTGACCATCATGCTTTGGTTGAGGAGTACTTGAACTAGGCACATCCGGTAGCACTTTTGCCACTTCTCAAGTTAATGACATTGCATTCCTCTTTTCCAACTCGTTTTGGATTAGGAATGGTATCACTAGGAAGATTGCTTCTTGACAAAACATTTACTTGTGATGCTAATTGCCCCATTTGCACTTCAAGATTTTTAATAGCAGTTTCATGGAGAGAAAAAGTAGCCTTTGTTTCAACTCTTGAAGATTCTACTTCAGACATTCGGGCTAGCATCTTGTCCATTTTAGATTCCTCTTCCTTGATAGGAGTTTGCCTTGATTGCATTTGAAAACCGGGTGGAATAGGCTTAGTACCAGATGTAGACCCATGTGCTTGATTCAAACTGTTACCTTGACTCCAAGAAAAGTTTGGGTGAGTTCGCCAAGCACTATTGTAGGTTTGTGAATAGGGGTTGCCTTGAGGATTTTGGAACTTGCCCATGTAGTTGACAGATTCAGCAACCATGTAAAGAGGACAATGGTTGGGTATATGGATATCATGACATTGATCACATGCAATTGGTGTAGCATGAATAGAATGTACACCTTGAGAAGTGATCTTTTGCATTTGAGACTCTAGCACATCAAAACGCTTATTCATAGCGGATAAGAGAGTTGCAATTTGCGAGGAAGAGTCTTCTTTTGCATTAGGCATAGCTTGGTTAGTCCTCCTATCATTGCCTTGAGTATTGTTTGCAGACAATTGATCCAACAACCGAATCACCTCATTCACAGGAACATTCCGGTATCCTCCATTGGTCATAGAATCAACCATTGCTTTAGATTGAGGATTAAGTCAGATTTGTCATCAGAAAAGAATCGAGCTCTAAACTTAGCCTCAAGATCGGCCCAAGAAGTGATAGACCCTTCCGGAAGATTTTTGAACTAATCTCTAGCCTTGCCTTGTAGAGAAAGAGGGAATAATCGTAGCTTCAAAACATCTTGGGGAACTCCATTTTGCTTGAAAGAATCACACACTTCCAAGAAGTACATCAAGTGCTTGTTGGCATCTTCATTGTAAAGACCATGGAACATCCCATGCATTTGAAGCATTGTTATCATAACCGGCTTGATCTCAAAGGTACGTGCTTGCATTTCCGGCATCCGAATGCAAGATTGAGGACCTTGCATATTTCGACTAGCAAAATCATTGACGGTAGCTCTATCATATTCATCGTCTGCCATGGTTTCAGATGCAGATTCAGTCTCTTCTTCAATGAGAGGCACCGCGTCAAGTACCACTACCAATCCGTCCGGATGCAAGTTTTGCATATACTGAAATGGTACCTACAAGAGAAACAAGCAAGAGCGAGTATCAAACTAAAACAAAAATCAATAAAGGAAAAATAAAGAAAAATTGTAAACCTAACTAAAAGCTCAAGCAAAGTTTACTAACACAAGCCCAAGGTTGACCAAAGGATTTGTTTGCACAAATCCCCGGCAACGGCGCCAAAAAACTTGTTCGCCTCGCAAGTGTACGAGATTCGCAAGTAATAAAGTATCGTTCCCACGAGGATTTGTTTAACAAATTGGTCAAGCAAGAGGCTTAGTGAATTTCATCAAGTTGAGCTAAAACAAAGTTTTGATTTGGAATGAGGATTTTAAAAGACTATTTCTAAAACATAAAATTGATAAAGGCAATTGATTCTTTAACTTCAAGGATAATTGAGCCTAGGGCTCTTTTTCCCTTTTGTATTTCATAAAACTTGGTTAATTTCCTCTCTAGTGGCATTTCAAAACATATATGTGTTAGTCTAAGGTTCAAACACTTGACCCGCTCTCAAGTCAAAATCAAGTTTCTCTTCTCATTAAAATGCACAATCTCTTGCTACAATTAATGAAAATCAATATTTAAGCAACAACCCTAATGTGAGAATGCAAGGTTAGTAAATATATCTCTATTTTACCAACAAACCTTCCATTTATCAAGTAAACTTCAAGACAAGCATGATTTCAATCAAGTTCTACACCTAGATTAGCTCTCTCAAGTCAAAACCTAAGTGAATAAATCATCTAAATGGAGGCCAATCACTTAGAAGCATTAAGCCAAGGTTGAAATCAACACATACATATATTAATCCACCAAAAGAGAGGAACATTCAAGTATTAATCCATACAAAGGGTCAAAAGAACCCTAGAATGAAAGATTTAGCTACTCATGTTCAAATACAAAGGTATTCTAAGCAAAACTTCTGAATACATGAAGAACTAAGAAGAAAAGAGGAGAAAAGAGGAAGAACCAAGGTGAAAACTCCCAAAATCTCTTCTAGGTTGAGCACCCAAGCCTCCAAAGCTCCAAGATCTCTCTCCCAAGCTCTTCCCTTGTGTGCCCACTTGTTTCCTTGTGTCAAGAATGTGATTTTCGGCCCTTCCCTTTAGGTTAAGTAGGGTTTTTCTGCTTCTGAAATGAAAAACGCGCAGCTGTACTTTCTGCACTTTTTCACGACTGGCTACGGCCAGTTGCAACACTTTCCGCGGAAAGTTGACACAGAGAGCAATTTTTCTTAACTGGCTGCGGCCAGTCTGTCAACTTGCTGCAGCCAGTTGTACAGGTTCCTTCTAGCTTCGCACTGCTTCATTTCCTTTATTTCTATCCTTGTTTCCAGGCTTTGCTGTGTGTTGTGCCCAGTGGTCTGTGTTGTGTGCTATTAGGACCACTGCAGTCTGTACTATGTGCTATTAGGATTGCTAGTTTCGGATTTGGCTGTGTGCCTTGATACTGAATGTTATGTGGTATTTGTTTATTTATGGTTTTTCTACATATATTATTTATACATTTTATATGAAATTTTAAGAACGGGAATAGATAAAATATGTTACTGTAAGTTTTTTTTATATGTATTTTGGTGTATGATATTTTTTGGATTAATCATTATTGGCTAGTTGAACCGCATCTGTGATATAGAATATCGTTTCAATCTAATGTGACCCAAAAAAAAACAACAACAGATTTATTGGTTTAGAGTGATCATTTTGATATATAATTATAACAATAAAGATTAAATAAAGAGTTGGTTTATAAGATCATATTAAATCCTATTGGGTTTTTAGTTCTGGACGAGACACCAATGTTGGGAGGGGGTTGCTTTCTCTCCTAAATCATTTTTCTCCTTATCCCTTATTAGCTTTAAATTTTAGTCATTCATTTTATATCTAACTACTCAAAGAAAGCCATATCACCTAAAGTAATTTTTTTTTTAGTACTAGTCAGTATTCTGAAATAATTTTTCAAGATTATGTAGTATTTTTTTAATACCCGTCAGTATCTTGAAATATTTTTTTTAATCAGTATCCTAAAGTATCTTTTTAGTATCAGTCAGTATCGTGAAATATTTTTTAGTACCATTCAATATCCTGAAACCTTTTTTCAAGATCATGAAGTATTTTTATAGTACAAATCAGTATACTGAAATATTTTTTTAATACTAGTCAATACCCTAAAATATATTTTCAAGATCCTAAAATAATTTTTCAAGATCATGAAGCATTTTTCCAGTGCAAGCCAGTACCCTGAAGTATCTTTTTAGTATCATTCAATATCTTAAAGTATTTTTTTAAGTATCATTCACTATCCTGAAATATTTTTCCAAAATCCTAAAATAATTTTATAATCTTAAAAAGTATTTCAGAGTATTGACTGATATTAAAAAGTACTTCAGGATGGGACAGTCAAGATTAATTCAAATCAATGATCTAGATTAGATAAGGAGAGATATCAATGATATAGATTAGATGAAGAGAGATGATGAAAAAGTAGGCCGAAGATCTCATTCCGTTGGAAGGGAAAGTCACAATTGGTATTCAAATAAAAAAAAAGATTAATTTGGTTATTCAAAAAGTGTCACTGACTTTTAATTTTATAGTAGTAATATATTTATCACAGTAAAGATTAATTTAAAAGTACGGCAGGAAGATAACTGAGTAGTCTCTCTCCTCGTGAGTGTGTTCTCTCTCTGTGAGGGTTTCGGTCTGGTTCCCTGTGAATCATTCCGGTCTGTGTTCTCCGAACATCGGCTCTCCTTCTTTCCCCTTTCTTCTTTTCGTCTCCCTTTCTTCTCTTTCCCCTTTCTTTCTGGTCTGTGAGTGCTTTTTCCTGTCTGTTGTTGTTTTGTGGTACAATGGTGTTGTTGGAGGGTCTGGAGGAAGGGCAGGGTAGCAATAGCAAGAATGTGAGGAATGTAGTCCTTTATTTCTCCAACAGAATAGTGGGCCGAGGTGAAGGTTATTAGCCCAAGTCATGTTGATATGTGCCCAAATACCTTTACTGCTATGTTTAATGAAGCTGGAGCACGTGGGCCTCCTAAACTCCCCAACATTGGCCTTTGTCCAATTTCTGCAGTTTCCTTCTCACTGCAAAACATTAATCTTAAACGGCCCTTTGTGGATAACTCGAACCGGCCTCGGTGAAAAAGCCCCGTAAGTTAATTTTTGATGATCTTTGTTGAGTCTTCACCTCTTCAAGAAAGAATTCCCAGCGAACAAGAGGGAGACGCAGGAATGTTCGAACCCTCAAGGCCTCAATCCGTGGCTCTTCTCTAGGTACGCGTTCTATCTCACTGGGTGGTACTTCTGAGTTGTCTGGTGAATTTGAAATATCTAGAGAAATTGACTTCCCCAATAGTTGGCTTACTCCCCCTGCTGATAGTAATGAGACTCGGACTCCCTCTTATTCACAAGCCGGTGGCTGGATGGAACCAAACACGGCTCACAATGAATCTCCTAGTCCGGAACCTGTTAGGGACCGGGGTAGCCCCGATAGCTAGGAACCCGAAGACAGAGTGTCTCTAGAGAAAACCCCAGCTTGGTTTTCCTGATGGAAACCAAACAAAGCAAGCTTTGTGAGAAAGATTCGACGCTGTGTGGTTTTTCGAGGAGTGGTTGGTTAATCCAAGAGGTCTTGGTGGCGGGCTTGCGCTCCGGTGGTCCAAGCGGTCACGGTGGAAATCTTGTTTTCGTCGCTAACATCATCCATACACGGGTTAATTTCTCGGCGTTATGTCCACTCCATAGCTATTACGTTTATCTATGGGCCACCTTTAGAAGAAGAAAGACTCCTTTGTCGGCAAGATATTCGAAAAATCGGGGGTAATATCTCGCGAATCTTGGTCGTGTGTAGGGACAGGTTTGAGGTATGTTGGATTACCCACCCTAATTTTTCTCGATTAATTAGAAATAGTTGGAGTTCGTTTAATGAGAATTCCTTGTCGGCTGTTGATGGTATTATTCATAGAATGGCTAGATGTAGACATGATCTGATTAAATGGAATTACAAAGAGTTTCCTAATAATTCCTGTACGATAGATAGTTTGAAGGAGCATCTTGCTAGGCTCAATCAGGGCAGCCGAGATGTTTCCTCCTCTCATGCTATCGCTGAAACTAAAGGGGATCTGGATAGGTTACTGGCCCTTGAGGAACAATTCCGTGGCAAGCGTAGATCTAGAGTTAATTGGCTGCGCTTGGGGATAAAATTCCCGCTTTTCCATATGTCCACTCTTAAGAGAAGACACCTAACAATATTGTTTGCATTAGGGATAATGAAGGCACTTGGATTATGGAAAGATCAGCTATCTCTCAGAACATCTCCTCCTTTTTCCAGACGTTATTTACTACTTCTGCCCCCTCTAGCATGGATACAGTCATTGACTTTATTGAACCAAGGTTCTCTCCGGCAATGAATCAGATTCTTATGTCTCCGGTTTCCCGAGAAGAGGTTAAAGTAGCTGCCTTTAGCCTTGGGTCTTCAAAGGCGCCAGGTCCTTGGATGGTATTGTGCTGCTTCGGGCCAAGTGATCAATCTTGACAAGTCCAAGATTTTCTTCTCCTCCAATACCCCACCGAAGTTAGATCTATGGTTGGTGGTATCTTGGGAATTTCAGCTACCGATGATCCCGGAGAGGTACCTTGGTATTCCGAGTATTTGGGGGAGGACTAAACACCAAGCATTGGCTTATGTTAGGGAAAGAGTCACAAGCAAGCTCCAAAGTTGGGGACTCTCATCTTTGTCTTTTTCGGGCCGTGAGGTGATGATTAAGTCTGTAATCCAGGCTATCCCGATCTTTCCCATGAACTGCTTCAAATTCCCCTTAAGACTTGCAAGGAAATTCACGCCTCATCGCCAACTTTTGGTGGGATGGAAACGCTTTTGGCCGACGTAAGCTAGGGTATAAAGTGGAGAAAGCTAAGCATTCGGTTGCAAATTGTAAGGCAGGCCCCTCCATTGTTGTCCCCTCTGTTTCTTGGAAATCTGTGTGGAAGATTAAGGAAATTCCCCGTGTGCAACAATTTATATGGCGCCTACTCAATAATGCCATTGCTACCAATGCCGCTCTTTTCCATAGGCATCGATCCCAGTCAAATATATGCCCCATCTGTGAATCAGCAGAAGAGAACCTTGAACATTTATTTTTCCGTTGTACTTGGACCCGCTGTATCTGGTTTGGCAGCCATCTTGGGATCATATTTGAGAGTGCTGATGTTACCAACTTTAACAAATGGTGGCTTCGGATCTTTGGTATGTCCTCTCTTAGCTCTCATGACCTAGCCTTAATTTGTTGGATTCTTTGGTTTATCTGGAAACAAAGAAATGGGAAAGTATTTAATTTCATTGAACCAAATCCAATTGTGGTAATTGAAATGGCAATGAGGAGTGCTGCTGAATTCCTATATAGGTGTAATATTCTGAAGGGTACCTCTAATATAAGATCTAAGTCTCCTATCCGCCCGGCCCGTTGGATCCCGCCCCCTATTGGTAAGGTCAAAATTAATATAGATGGGGCTTTTCACATTGGCCAGGAGGTGGCTGCCATAGGTGTGGTATGTAGAGATCATGCTGGATATTTTATTTGGGGCTTTATAGATAAGCTCAAATCGATTTCGGCTTTCATGACTGAAGCCTTAGCGCTTAAACGTGCCCTACTGATTGCCTTGGATTTAGGAATTGATGATGCTATTTTTGAGTCTGATTGTCTTCCTTAATTAATCGTGTTGCGCCCAATCTCCTTCATCCTTTGACCGGTGTTGTAGAGGAATCATACATGACATTATTAGTTTGTTTTCTTCCAAAGTTGGGTTTTCGATTTCATTTACTCCACGCGAGGGTAACGTGTTGGCCGATCACCTTGCAAAGAATCGCTTATAATATAGGGGGTGTACCCTATTGGGTGGGTACCTCAACCAACACCCTCTTTGCTTCCTTTTCGACTTTGGATGCTCAAATGACTTCTTCTGGCCATGGATGCGCCCGCAAGACCGCTCTCGGGAGGAGGATGGTTAATTTATTTTCCGTTATATTTTGGTGGCTTCACTCGATTTTATTTGTGTATCTTGCTTTGTATGTTCCCGTTTAGACTCGCTCCTGTACTGTATATTTCCATGAAGTGGTAATAGATTACCTCCTTCGAGCAAAAAAAAAAAAGATTAATTTAAAAGTTACTAAGTGACATAAATAGAAAAACTAATCCGTATGTTTATAAGGGAAAATTATAATAAAAGACCTATGATAAATAATACTCCATTCGGTTTTAATTATAAGACATAGTTGACTTTTTTTTAGAAATTAAAGAAGTTAATTAAATTACTTTAGAGTATTTTAATTTTTAATTTTTCTTCAAAGTAATTAGTTTTCTTCAAACTTGGTCTTATAATTAGGATCGGAGGGAGTATATAATCTAAAGATATACATGATCGAACCATATTTTATATGACTTTTCATAATTAAATTGGGATTTTTTAATGCCTTTTCTCGGACATTATTGTATAATTAAACACTAATTTGAGTGTAGGTGTTTAAGAAGGAAATTTGAGATTTTTGAGGACCCGAATTAATGTCAGAAAATGCCCTAAATTACTATCAGAAAGGGCCCAAAAACTGAAAGCATGTCAGAAAATGTCCTAAATTAATGTCAGAGAAGGACCCAGAAATCGAATTGATGTCAGAAAAGGTCCTAAATTACTGTCAGAAAAGGCCCTGCATTTCTGACAGAAAGGGCCCAAAATCGAAGATATGGACAGAAAGGGCCCAAGACAGAAACTGTGCGTTTTGTGCTTTTTTGACATTAGGTTTTGATTTCTCCATTCAATTTGGACAGCCGGACATTGAGGGAGGAGGCGGACGAACAGAGAAAAGAGAAGAGCGAACGGAGAGGAGATCTTGGAGAAGACAAAAACGAGAGAGACGCACGAACGAACCAGAACCCCAGGACCTTCGACTTCATCTTCTTCTTCCTTTCACCTCTTTCCTCACCCAGAGACCGAAGCCACTGACCTCCATTCCCCCTTCATCTCCGAGAACGGACCTGAACGAAGAAGAAGAGAGAGCATCGCGCAAAGAGGAAAAAAAAAACATATAGAGAGCGCCGGAAACGCAGAGCCCAGAGGGGAGAGAGCGGCTTACTTGAGTTGCAGCAACTTCAGAGTTCAAACAGAATTTTTCCGGCGAGTTCTTAAATTTTCCGGCGAGAAAATTCCAGACTCCGGCGAGGAAATTCCAGACTCCGGCGAAGCTTGTTCTCATGTCTGATTTGCTTCCAGATTATATTAAAGTTGATCCCATAGCTATGTGTGGCTAAAACTCTTTGCTTCTTGGTGGAGACTTGTGGCTTGAGCAATTGTGCTTTAATAGGGGAGTTATTTAATTCAATCTTTTGCTTAGATTATCTATTTGATTTCCTTGTTTAGGTTTATCATTATTTAGTTGTGAGACTTGGATTGCTGTTATGTGTCCATGTGGATTGATTATTGTAGTTTTAATTGGATGATTATTTTGGAGTTCATATTTCTATATCTCTTTATAGGCTTGATTAAATTATGCTTGTCACATGTTTGTGATTAGTAATCATAGTTGATTTTAGCTTTTGAATGGTTCGTTAGAACATTCTAATTGAGAAGAACAATTTGTATCATTCCAATTTAAATTACGCATTAAGTGGATTTTAACAATATCTCAAGAGGTAGTAGTTTGCTATGTTTGTAGGACCTATTATTAATTGAGATTATTGGACTCAAGTGTTATCTTGGGGTTGTTCTTTAGACTTAATGAAAGTTTAACTCCCATATATATTTTTAAGCAATGATAGCCATCTTCTTCATTACCAAGAGCATTCATTATTAACCCCTTTTAATCCAAGGCATTCTTCACTATATTCCAAAAAATACCAAAAAGAATAGAATTAGTTTCTTTATATTTTTATGAATTTTAGTTTAGAGAAAATCAATTTCAAAACCCCTTTTCTAAACATGATTTTAGCACTTAGTTTAACCTAGGGAATTCAAAATAAAAGGCTCCTTGATAAGAGAACGATCCCGAGTTATTTGCACTGTATTGCATTTTAATTTGTGGAAATTGTGATTTGACCTTGAGGCGACTAAGGTTTTTCCGTCAAATCAATACAACATATGAAATGATTAAATAATTTATTTAGCTTCCTTAATCTCTTCCAAAAAAGTCAACTATGTCTTATAATTAGAACCGGAGGCAGTATTTTATTAAGAAAGACCATAAACATAATAATTATTTTAATGGACCAGAAATTAAAATATTAAAATAAAAATACTAAATTACCCTTAGTTAGATTTCCTATCTTTTCTCTAACCGAGTCTGAAGTGATTTTTTTTTTTTTTAAAAACTAAAGATTTGGAATGATTGATGATTAATAATAAATAGGTATCAATTCAAATACCTCATTCTTTGAAAACAAGAAGACTTCACCTTCGACGGACTAGTGGTTTCACTAGAATAATTTGTAAAACTGTATCACAAAGAGAAGGCCTTTTAGTAAGAAAATGCACTAGCATATTCATTTTGGTTGATAAGTTGCATCTAAGTGTGTGATTCCCAATTCTTTCATCTTAGCTTCCAAAGTTCTTCCCAATAACATTCTCATTTTTGTTGATCTTAATTGTTTCCGTTTCTTTTCTTATCTTCAGTAGGCATATTTTTATGTCTGTTATTGTATCCCACGGTCAATATATTGTTTCCGCCTGATATGAAAAAATCAATTAATAAGCATTATGTGCATATCTGAATTTGCATTATGTGCATAAAGGAAATAATTGAATATCGTTTGGATCACTCTTGGATAATGCTTTAATAATTGATTCCCTTTTATAGTTTCTTCATATGTGTCAGCGAGAACCCCACACCTGCAAAACCTTACTGCTGAAATGGCAAAGACTGGGGAGAAGAGGATCTGGAGATAACATATGGGCAATTTAGTCTTTCTATTTTAATTTTTGGTCCTTCAAAATAATTGTCATTTTTATAGTCTTTCTTAATAAATATTATTTATGTGAAGTCCTTTATTATAATTTTTCCTATTTATAATATCAATATTTTAAGAGCTATCAAAGCTATCGCGCGCGCCCATATTGTGGGCACATAAATGAATTTTCTCAGGTACATAATTTTTTGCATTTTTAACTTATTCTGGAGTCTCAAACGCCAAAACCTACCTGATATAGTATTTAAAGTTCAAGTGAGTGTAAGCTTTTGTAATATAACTTTAAATTTGCCAGGAAATTTTTGCTGAAATGCGATATTGTCCTCGAAATTTCAAAACGAATAATTTTGTATCGTATTGTTAAGAAAACAAAGATTGACAGTTAAAAAATTAAACATTAACTATTAATTTTTTAACTGTAAGAATATAATAACATTGCTACATTTTTAAATTTTTAGAATAACATTGAACTTAAAAAATTTCCGGGCAATATAATATTACTTCTCATAAAAAACTTGTTGGATAAATTTAAAACTTAACCCACTAGAAGAACGTGACGGTGAAGGCGCCAACAGGATGAGTTAGAGTTTCTATATGCGTAGATCATCGAAAAATTTAAAAAAGTGATGGTTTTATTAAACTTTAAATTGGAGGAATGCTAGAATAAAGACGTAAAGCAAGATTGATAAAAGCGATTTTTGCTTTTTGTGGGGCAGAGTGGGTCAAAGCCTAAGGGCTAATTTCTGAATTTGCCCCTTATTAAATAACTATTTACCAAAATGCCCCTGTCAGAAACCTATTTCCCAAAATGCCCGTCGAAAACTATTTCTCAATCTGCCCTGTTTAGTCGACTAAAAAATTTGGTTTAGTCGACTAAATGGAGGGCAAAATTTTTTTCCGTGCCCCGACATTTAGTTGACTAAACCAAATTTTTTAGTCGACTAAACCGGTCGAGGTTTTTAAAAAAGCCCATACCCGACATTTAGTCGACTAAACCATATGGTTTAGTCGACTAAATGTCGGCAGAGGGGTTTTTAAAAAACCCCCAAATCGCGCCTAAACGAAAAGAACGAACCCTAATCGACTAAAACCTCTCCCCAAACCTCTCCCCATTTGTTTTTTGCCTCAAATCCTTGTTCAATCCGTTGTTGAAGGTATAATTGTTATGTAATCTTTGTAGTTTCACTTTGTTAAGCTTTTGTTCTTGTTTGTAATCTAAAACTCTCCCTTGTACAGCTTGAAATTGTGGTGTGAAGGATGAGTTCAAGTTCAAACACACTCGTATCGTAATCTACTATAGTGGGAGGCATTTTCAAGGTTCCAATGGTGTTCAATTTGAAGGAAAAACAAAAATGATGAAAATCAAACTGGCACTACGTACAATGAGCTCAAAGAAAGAATTTCCCAAAAATTGGGACTACATGGAAGCCAATGCATTCATTGAATAATGGCCAAAGTGGAGATAGTTGGTAAGGATAGTGTATACTACATTAGTAACGATGTATGTGATGATGAAGACGTAGATTGTGTCATAGATGCATTTGCTAATCGGATATCACAAAATTTTATTGAGATATATGTTGAGATTGAATCGGTGAATCATCAACCGTACCCATGCATACAAGATCTCCACAGTATTTTGGTGAAGAAGAAAGACTGTCGGTTTATCTCGCACCTTCACAAGGCTTAAGTCGATAACATTGACTAAGAAGAGGAGAATGAGAAAGAGGAGGATGAGGAAGAGGAGAATATGGACAACGATGAGGAGGACGAATATGAGAGGTTTATTTCACTAGGTGAAAGCTCAGATACTGATGCGGAGGATGATTTTGATACTCGCACGAACCCTGGGAGTTCGAGTACCGCAACAATGCCACCGCTGAATGTTCAACCAGTTAGCAGTGGTAAGTTATTAAACTTGTATTTGTAATTTCGATTTAGTGGTTATGACAAAAAGAACATTTTGACAAATGTATAGCCTGGGACTGAGCCATTTTGGAACGAAAACCCACACTATTCGTACATTGATTGGACGCAGTGTGATGATGAGATGGAGATGTTGTATGGTGATGATGATGAGCAAGGTGGTTGGCATTTAGGTGATCCATTATATGTGTCTCAGCAGTTTCCTTCAAAGTCGGAAATGCAACATGCTGTGAAATTATATTGCATGAAGTCTCATCGTACAGCCAAGGTTATAAAAAGCGATGACCAAAGGTTTGTGATGAAGTGTCGACTAAATGCTCAAGGTTGTCCCTGGTATATGAGTGAAATTTTCCCCAAGAATGGATATAGTTGGGTGGTGAGTAAGTGGGGCAAAGAGCACACATGTCTGAATCAGAGTCTCACCCGTGATCATAGACAACTGGATACAGATGTTATATGTGCATCTATTATCAGTAGGTTTTCATGTCCTTTTTGTTTTAGTTACATTCGGTTTGTTTATTGACAGTACATTTGGAATTTGCTTTCACTACTACAAAAATTGGATTTTACTACCCTAAAAAACGTCCTTATTTAGAAACAAGACGTCCAAAATGAAGGCGGTGGCATTCTTGTAATTATATTTAAGGAAGTTGAGCCTTCGTCCCGAATAAGAAATCAGGACTCCTTAAATTGATTTTTGGCGTCCTGATTTTTTTTCAGGACGTCTAAAATTGTTTCGCGCCATAAAAATATGAGAAATATTTGTTTGGCGCCATAATATTTAATTTTTTTCAATAAAATTCATTTATGGCGACCTACATATATTTCGTGACGTCTTTAATGTGTCAATTCTTCGCTCCCGAATTTTTTGTTTGGCGCCAAGGATTTTCTTTTAATATTAATTAGAAAATTTTTAAATATAGGCGACCCGATTCGATTCGTGTCGCCATTTTTAAAATATAGCGACTCGAATCGAATCAGTCGCCATTTATAAAATATAGGCGACTGATTCTCATTCGTGTCGCCAAAATTGGAATATAGGCGACCGAAAGATGATTCAGGTCGCCTATAGTCAATTTTTTTAGGTTAATAAACTCGCGCCTCTTCATTTTCCCTCACACACTCATACTCCGACAGAGGCCGCGAAATACTCTCAGACTCACTCTCGTTCCGCTCTTCGTCGCTTTCCTTGCCGTACGTCTCCGCCGTCGCTCCTTCGTCTCCGCCGTCGTCACTGATCGATCACGCACTCTCTCGCTCACTCCGCCTCTTTCGCCGATCGAAGAGACCCACCAAACCCAAGTAAGCTTGTTCGGATGTTACTCTTAAGTTCTTTGATTCCTAATAACCCATTTTAATCGTTAATGCTTCTTGCTTATGGATTGGATTTTTGCTTCTGATTAGGATTCCCGCTCTCACTCGCTCACTCCACCTCCTTCCCGATCAAAACCCGCGAAACCAAGTAAGCTTGTTCGTTCTTCTTGTTCTTTGATTCCAAACCCCATTTAATTGGTAATGTACTTCTTGCTAATTAAAAAGAATACAATTTGGAACTGCTCTTATTTGTAGATTTTTATTCAAGTAAATTTGGTGGCCAACTAAATTGTCTAAAGCTTCATTAAATTGGTCATGTCACACCGATTGGTTGTAGTAGTTGATTTTGAAGGATTATAGGAGTATTTTGTGATTAGATAGTGGTTTAGTTTTGGTTGTTCTTATGCCTCTCGGTCATTCATTGATTCTCTGTTAGATGTGCTTTGTGTTACTCTTCCCTATCGAACTTCTATATTCATCGTAATCTCTTGGAGTCTGCTTTATGATTAAGGCCCCAATGTCCTTAAAGGTAATACTTTGATAGCAATTAATTCAATGCAAAACACTTCTAGCTTTAATCGTTGTAAAAGCACGTTTACTTTAAGTAAACATTGACTCTATGGCTCTATGGTTTCTTTATCTTACATAATTGATAAATTGTTTAGCTGAAATTGGTTTAGTTAGTAAGTTTAGGGTTATTAAGCTGAAATTGGTTGTTATTGAAATTTTAGGATGTCTTACTTTTAAGGGGAAATGTCACGAAATTTACTTAAAAGAAAACATGTCGTTCTTGAAATTGACATGAACTTGACTCGTTGTTGGAAATGTTAGGTTGTAATAAAATGGGTCATAGTTGGATGAATGCATTGAGAACTAGTGAAGAATATGAGAATGGGGTGGAAGAGTTTATTGAATTTGCTAGAAGGAATGTGGCCACAAAAATGGGATGTATTATTGTCCATGTGTTAATTGTTTAAATGGGAGTCGAAGGGTTATTCTTTGATATAAGGGACCACCTACTTTGTGATGGAATACACCTTCGATACACAACGTGGATATGGCATGGTGAGGAAGTAAGTACCGCAAGGCCCCATGCAAATGAAGTTGAGGTAGATGATGATGATGGAATGGAGAAAATGATTAATGATGTTGAGGCAGAATCTTTTGCACAATCGGGTGAATATGAAAGCGTGCGGAGTGATGCAGAGACACCATTGTTCCCTGGGTGTACTAAGTTGACTCTCTGCAATGAAAGAAAATAGACGAAATGTTCCCTCAATTTGGCAATGAGCCAAGAAATCTTCGGCTGGGGCTTTGTACAGATGGCTTCAATCCGTATCGAACTCTTAGTAGCACCCATAGTGCATGGCCGGTTCTCCTTGTAATATACAACTTACCTCCCTGGCTATGTATGAAACGCAAGTATGTGATGCTTTCTATGATGATTTCTGGACCAAAACAACCGGGAACAATATCGATGTGTACTTGGCGCCTTTGGTTGAGGATTTGAAGAAGTTGTGGGAGGAAGGCGTAGATGTGTTTGATGCATATAAGAAGGAGCACTTCAAGTTGCGTGCAATGATTTTTACCACGATAAACGACTTTCCTGCATACGGAAATTTGTCAGGGTACAGTGTGAAGGGGCATAAAGCATGTCCAATATGTGAAGCAGACACAAACTTCCATCAACTAAAGCACGGAAAAAAACGGTCTACCTCGGCCACAGGAGGTTTCTTCATCGGTTCCACCCATATCGTAAGTTAAGAAAGCGTTTTAACGGCTTACAGGGAGCGAATACGGCTCCAAAGGCGTTAACCTGAGAGGACGTTTATAGTCGGGTGAAACATATCAACGTCATATTGGGTAAGCAAGAAAGGAAGGCGAGTGAGAAGAATATATGGAAGAAGAGATCAATTTTCTTTGATCTTCCATATTGGCGTAGTCTTGATGTGAGACACAGCCTTGATGTGATGCATGTGGAGAAAACGTTTGTGATAGCCTTGTCGGTACTCTTTTGCACATACCAGGAAGACTAAGGATGGAATTAGTGCGAGACTAGATCTCGGTTGACATGGGAATAAGAGAAAGGTTACATCCACGAGTAATGGAAGATGGTAAGAGGGCATACATGGAGCAAAGAACTCATACACTATCAAAAGCGGAGAAGAAAAGTTTGTGTGGATGTCTATATGACATTAAGGTGCCACAAGGATATTCTTCTAATTTGAGAAAGTGTGTCTCAATGAACGATTTGAAGTTAGTGGGAATGAAGTCCCATGATTATCATGTGTTGATGCAACAACTACTACCAATAGCTATAAGAGGCATTATGAAAGATGAAGTTCGATCCACTATAACAAGATTGAGTATTTTCTTCAATGCTATCTCGCAACAAAGTCATTGACATTGAAAAGTTGGATGAATTGGAGAATGAGGGTTATATTATTTTGTCCCAACTAGAGATGCATTTCCCTCCCGCCTTTTTGATATCATGGTGCACTTGATAGTGCACTTGGTAAGGGAGGTAAGACTGCGTGCGGTCCGGTTTACCTAAGGTGGATGTACCCTTTCGAGCGATACATGAAGATCTTAAAAGGGTATTCTAAAACCCTTATCGGCGGAAGCCTCAATAGTTGAGAGATATGTAGTTGAAGAGGCTATGGAGTTCGCAAAGATTATCTATCGTGGCCGACGATACAATCTCAACATGACGAGGGGATAAGCGAGGGAACTCGAGGAATCAAACTCAAGAATAAGCTCGTGAAGAGGTGTTGCAAGCACACCCGTACATCATGAATAATACTAAGAAGTTCAACCATACATTGATGAACACGAAAGAGTTTGAAGAATATGAATCCAAGGAAGAGTGACATGCGAGATAGCGAATGAGCAAAAGAAGACGTTCATAAAGTGGTTCGGTGAGAAGGTATTGCACGAGACCGGAGTGTCGATACAATCGAGTGGTTAGCCTGGGGCCTTCTTTCGTGTCATCACTTGGAGCGGTTACGATGTCAACGGATATTCTTTCTACACAAAAGACCAAGATGACGAAGTCTTTGTGCAAAATAGTGGGGTGATGGTTGAAGCCGAATCCATGCACTTTTCGAGTTCGAAAGACAAAACCCGGTGGTAGCATCAATGGCCTATTATGGAGTGATCGAAGAAATATGGGAGATCAACTACAACAAGTTCAAAGTTGCTTTATTGAAATGTAAGTGGGTTAGCAATAATGCTTTGTTGTAATAGATCCTAAATTTGGATTTGTCTCAGTTGATCTTCAAAGACTTGGTCATAGAGATGAGCCATTCATTTTAGCAAGTCAGGCGAAACAAGTGTTTTATGTTACGACCACGCAAATAAAAGAATGTCCATTGTACTTCAAAGTAAAAAAGTAAGTATGGTGAAGAATCCTTGAACCTTGACGATACACTCCCTTTCACAACAAATCCACCTACAACACGTGAAGTAGAATTGATAGATGATGAAGAATATGCTGCAAGAAAGGATCATTGTGAAGGAATATAGGACACCATGTAAAGTAAGATCTTCAGTTACAAAATGATTTGTTTAACTACTATGTTCTTTTTGTGGTCGTTTAACATGTTGGTTCATTTTATTAATCTGTTTATTATTTAAAAACCTATCTAACATAAATGATTGGTCTTTGATGAACAGAATATGTCTAGCTCGGACGAGTCATCGGGAGATAGGGTTGATATGCCCGTTGAGAGAAAAGGGAGAGGTAGCACACACATGGGTGAGCTAATTGCTCGCCGTGACGATCGAGTAAAAGAGGTCTGCATGTGGAGTTTGATGAAAATATGAATCCAGTTGGCGAGAGAGGAAGACAGACTTCATTAGCTATTTAGGCTATCTGCCTCGAAGCAAAGTGCGTATTGTTTACTCAGCTTGGAAGTTCGTTGATGATAAGACGAAGGATTTGATTTGGACACAGATTTTGGTATCTCACTTTCGATATATCCGCATTTGTATCTTTAGTCTTATTACTTGATTTCGTCATATCTTCTCTTTCACCTTGCAAGAAACATTTGATGTCCCTAACACTAAGGCCATGAGGAAGCATTGGATGGGCGAAGTTCGTCTCCGTTGGAAAGATTTTAAGAACAAGCTGACAAAAAAGTATATTCACGGGGCAAAGAGGGACCAAGATCCATGTAAGACCTATTCCTTCATTTCTCCGGAGGACTGGAGGGAGTTTTTGGCATCCCGGCAGAATCCTGAATTTCTGGTAAAATTTCTGTCATATCTTATCTTTAATTTGAATCTACTTGAATTCGTACGATCAGTTTTGTTTGTTTTCGTGTCACGTAAAACAAGCCAAGCCAATAGAGAGAGGCAAGCGAAAAATAAGTATCCGCATTGCTTGTCTAGAGGTGGCTACGTAAA
Source organism: Acacia pycnantha (assembly GCA_025563575.1). Lineage (NCBI taxonomy): Eukaryota > Viridiplantae > Streptophyta > Magnoliopsida > Fabales > Fabaceae > Acacia > Acacia pycnantha. Next base: position 85,049 of record JAMWYP010000447.1, read on the forward strand.
GCTGGAACGAAAGATGATGGAGGAAGAGCTGCGGCGATTGAAGGAAGCTTCCCAATCCGATCCTTCCATCGCTATCCAGGCCCCAGCGTCCTCCTCGTCACAAAAATGGAAAGCTGCGAGGATGAAGGGGGACAAATACATCAATGAAGATGTTCTTTGCGGTTGCCTCAAAGATCGTAAGTAGTTGAATTAGAAGTATTAAATAGCCTCGCTTGTTTCATACTATATAAGAGTTTAGTTATTATTTATGAAAAATCTTATGGTACAGGATTCACTTGAGCACAGAGTAGCCAAGGCTCATTCACGCCGGTACGCGGCGGGACATTTTGTCGACGACGATTGGGAAGCCGGATTACCGTGATGCTGTTCGAGGGGAGACGAGGGGAGTGAGTGTCGCAAAATTTTTCGGACGACGTTCACGTTTGTATGACGCAGAGAGTCAGCAGGAGCTTGAAGCCAGAATTCGAGCAAACCTTATGAAAGATGTTATGGCACAACTACGGGGTGAAATGCAAGCTATGGTACAACAAAGAACGTACATCCGACGAATCCCCGAATATCCCCAGCGGCAAAGATAGTTTTCAACCTCCAGGACCGTCTCACACCGCAGAGGTGCATATTAGCGAACCGTCTCACACTCCGAGAGGTGCATATTAGCGAACCGTCTCACACTCCACAGGAGGTATAGCTTGCACCCTATATTTGGATGACACACACCGGCGGATTGTTGCCGATGGTCTTGTTTACCCAGAACAAGACAAACACCACAACAAGCAAATTCCGTAAAACCAACGTCGGGTGACCGTGACGAGTGTGCGAGAGGGGAAGAAGAGACAGTAGTCCCGATTTTTTTATGTTTTCATAGGATGAACAAGCTGCTGGCTTATTTCCGTACCTAGCACAGTTGCAAGAGATGTACAAGGACATCGGCCTCATAAGCTTGCAGATGCCTCCGGGCATTGTCGGTGCAGAAAAGACATATCCGATGACATTTGACAATAAAGATTTGATGGAGTTTTTGACGATGGATTGTTTAGATATACAGTTTCTTCAACTTGCAATCTGTAAGTTTGTTTAACCCTTTAATTATGTTAGTACTCTTTTTTTTGTTTAAGATCTTCAATAACATTTATCATTTCATTTCATAGTGTCTGCCGTGAATTATGCGCCGCACACCGCGAGTACGTTACCCAGGAGGTCAATTTATGTTGGTCTAACAATGGGCGACGGAGGGTCGTCTTGTTATCTAGCGCCAATACATGAAAGGTGCATACTTTTGTTTTGTCTGATAAGATTTTTGTGTCAAAATTGCGGTCTTATCTTAATTTAATATTAATACGTATATGTTGTAGTGGTCATTGGACGCTCGTGTGTTGTTTGTCCGAGCAAGAACTCCCTGTTATTGGTTCGATTCGGTAAATGGCAATCCTACCGAGGATATCAAAAACATGTTTGCCGAGTAAGTAAATTTTTTTCGAATCGTCGATTCTTCTTTTAAATGAATGGTTTAACATGTCTCGTTAATTTCCATTTTAATGATAGGGGCCTCAAAACGTATAGACTGACTTATCAATGCAAAAGAGCGGGGAGGCGTACTAAGGATCCGTACTCGCAGGATGAGATCGATTCGGTTCGAGACATGATATCTAGATATCTTCTTCAACACATAGCGTCTAGTTAGTACCGAGCATGATTAATTAATATGTTAACCGTTGTTCATTTGTATGTATTTGGTGTTTTGTCCGTACAAAATATGCAATTTTGGTGTTATATATAGTCCGTTTATGTATTGTGTTAGAGTGAGATTCTTCGTTGCTTGTGGTGGTTTCGGATGATTCTTCTTGTTAGAGTGTGATTCTTCCGTTGCTTGGTAGATGTTCATATTTTGTAGTTTACTTTTTAAAAAAATTCAACAAAGGCGACTGATTTTTAAATCAGTCGCCTTTGTTACGATAAGGCGACTCGATTATAATATCGTCGCCTTAAGTTCAACAAAGGCGACCTGATTTTTAAATCAGGTCGCCTTAAGGCGAATTCTATCTTCTTATTTACCTATATAAGGCGACCTGATTTGAAATCAGGTCGCCTTATTTACCTATATAAGGCGACCTCTCTTCCTTTCTTTACTCATGTTTTTCACACTCATGTTCCCCGCCACGTAGCCCCTAAAACAAGAAAGCATCAATATATATGTTACCCATTTCAGTGAATTTCACTCTTTATTGTTCAAAATATAAGAGCCAAATACCTACTTTACATTTATCAGGAAATTAGTTAAAAATAGTTAAAAACAATAAATATGCAAGATATCTATTTTCTTTTCCCAATATATCCTTATTTATTAAGGGAGTAAGTAAGAGATAATAAATAAGAAAATGGAAGAAAGAGAATGTCAGGGAGAAGAATGATGAGAGAGTGGAGCAAATTTTTTTTTTTTTAAAAAAAGCAAAAATAAAAGAAAGTGCGTCTTACAAAAAGAAATCACACCCCCTATCAACATAAATAGTCACATAATATAGTTTGTTTTCTAGTTGTTGCTTCTAATATTCTTTTCGGCTAGCCACTGGACCATCTGTACGTTTGGGAGAATAACTTGATAAGCGAGCAAAATGGCGCCAATAAAGTAGATCATCATTCTCTTTGCTGAACAGTATTTAAACAATGAACAATATCACTAGCTCAGCTATCCCTGAATTGTGATTAGCTCAGAAGTCGAAACAAACCAACTAAAGCCATGGAGGAGGAGTTCGAGCACGAGAGAAAGGAGTACAAGAGAAACAAGAAGGAGCACGAGAGAAACAAGAAGGAACTATTCGCATGTGCCATGAAAGGTGAATGGGACAAGGTCATTAAATTGTACAAAGACGATGTGAGACTTCACAATGCCAGAATCACTCGCTCAGGACAGACTGCGTTGCACATAGCAGTCTCTAATGGGAAGGAGCACGTGGTGAGGCTGATGGTCCTCGTCATGTCTGACACACAAGCTGATAATAAGGAGGAACTTGTAAAGGCTCTGCGAACTCATAATCATAGAGGCAACACTGCCTTGCATCTAGCGGCTTCCATGGGCGATGCTACTATATGTCGCATAATTGCCAGCGTGGAGTCTACCTTAGTGGATGACCGTAACGATGACGGCGAGACGCCTCTCTTCTTGGCCGCTCTCCATGGCAGGAAACAAGCTTTTCTTTCCCTTCATAGGATCCGAAACCCTAACATCGTGGGTCCTCCCTTCTATGATAACTGCAGAAGGAACAAGGGTGACACTATCCTTCACTGTGCTATCAACGGTGACTACTTTGGTACGTATTCATTCATTCACCCATTCTCAACTCTTTAATTTCCCTAGCTAGCTTCTCCGTTGTACTCCTCCAACCTTTTTTATAAAAGCATGAAATTCGAATTATCTTAATTCTTTTTATAAGATCTCACTTGGGGTGGTCAACGTGTTTTTACCATTTTTGCCCCTAATTAATTATATTATCTCTCCTCATCTTTTGTCATACTATAGTATTCTCTTCCATACGAGTTCATATTAGGTGCTTCTCCCTCATATGCTCATGTTCATCCCTCTAATTTTGGGGTGGGGGCATTTTTTATTTATTTATATATTTTATTTATTCATATTAAATTATATGTTGCATCCTGAAATATTTTTTGCACTCAATATCTCAAATTAATTAATTTCCAAGATACTAGTGTTACAGGAAAAATATTTCTGAATGCAATACTGAAAATTAATTAATTTGAGATACTAGGTGCAAAAAATATTTCAGGATACAATATATAATTTAATCTAAATAAATAAAATATATATAGAATTAAAAAAGCCCCCACCCCAAAATTAGAGAGATGAGCACATAAGAAACATATAAGGGAGAGGCACCTAATGTGAACCCCTTTCATACTTTCTATCATTACTGCTCTATCTCTTTCTAAATTGCCCCCTTGTAAAAAAGTGCACGCTTGAAAATAAAAAATCATTGTCTACATATTTATTACTTTTAACCAATTTAACTTTTTTCTTAAAATACTCAATTCCGTTATCGAGCTCTTATGAAAAAAAAAAAAAAGTCGAGGGGTATTGTTTATTCTGAGTCAACTATGACATCATTTAATTAATGCTATGGTCTCTGTGTTTGTAGATCTTGCGTTTCAAATAATTCATCTGTATGAAGACCTTGCGAATTGGGTGAATGAGGAAGGCTTGTCTCCTCTGCATTTGCTGGCATCAAAGCCTCATGCTTTCAAAAGTGGAAGCCGCCTTGGACGAATAGAAACCATCATTTATCACTGTATGTAGCCACTTAATTTTTGTCGTGCATGGAAAGCCTGTTTGAATGCTCGGCATGATGTTAATAATATATGCATACCATGTTTGGGTTTTTGTCTGTGTTGAAGGTTTACATGTTGAGAAGCTAAAGGCAGAAAATCCAGCACATGAACATCAGACACGCCCAATTAGTGAAGCCGACAGTGATAGCCATGACTGGCCTGACAACTACAACACATTGTGGAATGCTTTCTTGCTAATAAAAAAAGTGGTCACTGTCGGTATATACAATGGCGGATCTACATACTAGAGAAGGGGGGCAAGTGCCCCCCCTTAATATTGAAGAATTGAGTTTTTAAAAAAATAATAATAATTACTATATGTTTGAATGATTGTCCACCTTTAAATTAAGTGTTCACTCTTAATACATCAAGACTGTACTTCGTAATGGGATGGGGGATGAATGGTTAAATAATTATTTAGTGCCTTATATTGAAAAAAAAGATGTATTTGAGAATATTGATAATAAGACAATTATGATGGAATTCCAAAAATAAAGCCTAGAAGGATGACATTATAATTATTTTTATTGTAATATACATTTTTATTAAAATATATGTACTTGAACTTATTGAGTGCCCACCTTTCATTATTATTTATGTAGCTGCATTTCTAATAGTACTCAGCCTTATTTTTCTAAATGACAGGTTTGTAAAATAATTGTCTCTCTTGTTACATCATCAGTGTTCACTTGATTTCATAAATATTTTTTTGATATATTTTTTTTCTTGATTATATTCTTTTATTTTTTTTAATGCATTTAAAACTTTCATTAAAAAAAAAAAAAATTCGGGGCGCTGCCCCCGAACCCCCAAATTTCAAGCTAATTGTGCCCCTCCTTCCATAATTTCCTGGGTCCGCCCCTGAGTATATATATAACTTTACATTTCAATCTTACACCATTTACATAAAATTTTTCGTTGGATGCCCTAGCTAAGAACTTTTACTCTATTTCTATTTATAGGGCATAAAGAAGAATTTTTTTTATCGTATTTATAAGGCACCTCATTAAATTTGTTATATAAATATATAATTTTACTTTTCATTTATTATAATATTGATTTTATTCTAATGGGATATAATTTATAATAAATAGAGATAAAATTGGAAAGTTATTGAACTCTATGATAAGGTTAACAAAATTTAAGGTTTTTGTTTTCTGTGTATGATATGCTAGAAGTGTCTTATAATGGTACATGAGAAGTATCTTATTATTGTGTTTTCAATTTCCAGTAGCGGGCAAATTTATTAAACCTGGTGCTCAATCAGATGCGGAAGATCCCGGAATGGAAGGTGAGAGATATCTTTTGAATTTTGGCACTAATTAAAATTGCATGTGTAAGTACAGGTGAAAACTCTTTTACCATTTGTTTAATTAGGACCACGAGTTGATGGAGGTCAGGCAAATCCGTTATTTCCAGTTAATTACGCAACCTGTAGCAATTTGATCTGGTTCTTTTATCTGGCGCTGATGACAATTTTGGGGAAAGGTATATACGCTTATTTATGTTCGACGTACATTTCTCTAAAAATAAATGATGGCGCACGACACTTATAATTTATATATGCTTCTAATATATGTTTTAAATTTTTTCCAGGATCTGAGCAATTGAGGAATATATATCGAAAAAAGGAGACCCATACTTGGTCTGTCCAGATAGTCCAAGAACTTCTTCAGTGCGCTTCCTTGTATGAGTACGAGAACGATGGGAGCGAACCCCAAGAAGACGTAGGCATGTCGTCACAGTATACCCCCCTTGCCACAGTCAAACCTGGCAGCACCAAGGTCAATGGTAAAAGACTAACGTTATATGAAGATCACTACATGTGTTATCACAAGAAGCATTGTTGATTAAATGTGATTATAATTACGTGATTGACATTTAAACCTTTGCAGAAGATGAGCAACTTATTAAGATAAGTACCAAGGGGACTCCAAGATCGGTGGCTGCAAAGAATGCTGTGAATATGGAAACAATAATAGAGAAAATTGTGGAGTTATTAGCAAAAGACAAAGGTTATGTGTCAATTTTTTATATTTGTCAATTTTTTCTACATCAAAAACTTGTTTTTACTCAATTTTATTGAATTCACTTTGCTTAACTAATTTGTTACCCAAATCTTCGTAGGAACGATATCTACTTATCACTTTATTACCTGACATGACTCATGCATTTGCGAAGATGCAAACAGTAATAAATAATTATGTGTCTGACATTTAAACTGTGCAGTTCAAGTTCGTCGTAAGAGTCTTAAGCTTATACATACGGTTGTAAAGTATGGTGTGTTGGAAATGGTAGAGAAAATCGTGGAGATTTTTCCGATGGCCATTCACGATATGGATGAAGAAAAGAAGAACGTGGTGTTATTAGCAGTAGAACACAGGCAACCTCACGTGTATCAGTTCTTGCTTAAGAAGAATATTTATCAGGAGAGCCTATTCCGTCACTTGGATAAGGATGGAAACAGTGCATTGCACTTGGCTGCCACCCTTGGTGATCACAAGCCTTGGCTTATTTCTGGGGAAGCCCTTCAAATGCAATGGGAACTCAAGTGGTATGAGGTAATTAATTCATGATTTCCACCCACAATTTTGTCTAATACACCCTCCATCCCTAAGTATAAATATAAGCTTTAAATAACTGATTTGCGTTTATCATTAAAATCAATTAAAAGCAATAAATATGTATATTTTTCCAACTACACCATTATTTGTGAAGAGGATAAGTGAGAGACAATAGATATAACAAATACACAAAAAAGGGAGGCCCCACTAGGATTTGAACACGTGATCTCCAGGTCATATGACATTAATCTTACTATTACGCCAAGGCTCACACTCTAAATACAACAAATACAATAAATACAATGAAAGGGTAAAGTTGGAACAAACACAATAAATATTGAGACAAAACTAAAACGAAGCTTATATTTTTTATTCTCATATTTGAAACTTATATTTAGGGATTGAGGGATTATGTTTTTAAGTGGGGGAAAAGAAAAAAAACAGAAGAAGTTCACGAACTGCACAAGAACAAACTTCAAAGTATGTGAATTCCGTACATACACACCCCTTGATATATATATATATATATATATATATATATATATATATATATATATATATATATATATATATATATATATATATATAGGGGTTATCGTTTGTCATGTCACTTGACATAAGGTTATGTCAAGTCACTCCAAAACTACGTCATTTTGGGATTAGAGGAATTAATGAACTCTCAAAACGACGTAGTTTTGAGTCAGGGGAATTAATGAAGGATCTTTTAGTAAAACTCATATAATAAATTCGAAAACAAAAATACAAAAACACCATTTATTAATTTCCTTAACTCCCAAAACGACGTAGTTTTGGACTCACTTGACATAATCTTATGTCAAGTGACATGACAAACGATAAACCCATATATATATATATATATATATATATATATATATATATAATGTTTTTAAGTATAAAAAAAACAGAAGAAGTTCACGAACTGAGAAGAACAAACTTCAAAGTCTGTGAATTCCGTACACACACACCCCTTGAGATATATATATTAATATATATATGTTAATTTCGGGGCCGTGGAACGTATTGATTATTGATGCTAGAATATGTTAATTCTGAGTTACGTGCCTGTAATGTTGGACATCAATGCAGTTTGTGAAAAAGTCAATGCCAGCTGGTTTTATACGTCCATACAACAATAACCACGAAACTCCAGATGAGATCTTCACCAGAACCCACAGCGAACTCGTCAGAAGGGGCGGCGAGTGGCTAAGAAAAACGTCAGAATCATGCTCATTTGTGGCCGCACTAGTTGCTACAGTGGCCTTCGCCGCAGCAACCACCGTGCCCGGCGGCGTGGATCAAGAATCTGGGTATCCGACGCTGGAAAATGAGAGAGCATTCAATGTGTTTGCCGCTTCATCACTCGTAGCCCTGTGCTGCTCCGTCATGGCGGTGGTGACATTCCTCTCATTACTTACTTCTCGATTTCAAGAGCAAGATTTTCACAAAGACTTGCCCATGAAGTTACTCATAGGTTTAACGTTGCTGCTCCTGTCCATTGCTTCCATGTTGGTGTCATTCTGTGCTGGACATTTCTTCGTCCTCAAGCATCAACTTCACCATGCTGGGTTTGCTCTATATGCCGTCACTTGCCTCTCTGTCGTCTTTTATGTCTTGGCACAGTTTCCCCTCTACTTTGATTATTTAAGGGCAACTTTTGTTCGTGTTCCACGGCTACCGTAGTTAAAAAGCCCATAAACTAACTTATAGCTTCAATGGTGATTCTGATTTGATTTGTTACATGTGATTTCAACACTTTAAATTGAACGGAATAAAGGATGGCCTACCGCTATAAGCTTTTATTTTGGTCTGTTACGTACGTACATACGTGCAAGTATTTTTCAAGTATTTTTTTTTTTTTTTTTTTGCTCAAAGATTTTTCAAGTAATTAAGAATAAGAATGTCTGTGCTTTTCACTACAAAAAAAAACCTATTTTGTCGCGGTTAAATTGTCGCGGTTAAAAAAAACCGTTACAAAACAACAAATTGTAACGGTTTTATCCCATAACCGCCACTAAATAGTAACGGAAGCCATGACGGTATGGACCTCGGCTACCTTTGTAGCGGTTCACTCAAAATAAACCGCAAAGATTTGGCGCCACTTTGGCGCGCAATGGCGGGAATTGTTGTCACTGTGATTTTGTAACGGTTTCTTGAGTAGAACCGCAACAGATTTGGCGCCACTTTGGCGCGCAATGGCGGCAATTGTTGTCACTGTGATTTTGTAACGGTTTCTTGAGTAGAACCGCTACAAAAGTGGCGCCAACATTGGCGCCAACTTTGTTGCGGTGATTTTATAGCGGTTCCATCAAAAAAACCGCTACAAATAAACGAAACGTCACAATTTTGTCACGGTGTCCAGGAAGAGTGACCGTGACCGCGTCAAAATCTATATTTTGTAGCGGTTTCGAGGGGAACCGCTACAAATTTTCACACTATAAATACCGTACATCAACTATAACTACTAAAGGAATTACTAAATCTTCGACTTGTAATTGAATGAACTATCTCGCTTGGTCGTCCAAGGAATGCGGATATCGTAGCTCGATCTCTTATCTCAGGTGATGAGGGCTGCAGATATTTTCCTCTCTCATCCTTGTGAGGCAATTCGTTCAGTCACAAGCCAAGGTTTGCTCATTTCTTTGGCGTGAATACTTCTACTCTTCGAGAAGAGTCCAACAGCGGCGGAGATTGGGTTCCATTGTAGCCACCTTTGTCTCACGAAAATATCTCTCGATGAAAATGACTCAGCCAGTTTTTCGTGGGAGATCGGCGGCTACATTGAGTCCCAATCCCCACGGACATGTTGGACTATTCTTGGTTACTTCATTATGTGTAATTTATTACTGTGGATAGTTTTAAAAAAATTAAAGAAAAAAAATAAATGAATTGAAGGTTTGGTTTTTTAAATATTTGTACCAAACTCAGATATTTTGTAGCGGTTTATGTGGCGGTGATGGATGAACCGTTACAAAATTTCAAATTTTGTAACGGTTTATGAGGTTAACCGCTACAAAATGTTCGGTTTTTTAAACAGTAAATCCTCATTTTCAAAGTCACACTTCCAACGGTTTGAGTTTTCACCGTTTTTACCTTTCACCCTATCTTTAAACTTTTACTTTTAAACTTCTACCTTTCAACATCATGGTTTCTGGAGGAGAGAAGGGAAAGGGAAAAGCAGGTGTCCCTTTCAAAACCGGTTTAAGGGGGGGTAGTATGGAAAGCTGCTTGATGTGGTCAGGATAAGTTACACAGGCCTATTCACCGTGACGTTGTTCAAGTGTTTGTGGGCGAATACCACAACGTCCAGGGGACTCACGACAGACGACTTAGGCATCACATCAGTGAATTTCTCCCGGCCTATTCACAGTGGTCAGTCTGAAGATGACGAGCCGTATATTCTTGCCTCAGAGGCCCATCAGGTTTATTATGTCGTCGATGAGAGGCACAAGGATTGGAATATGGTGGTTCACTTAAAGCCTCGGGACCTTTACGATATGGGCGATGGTGATAAGGTCGCCTACGATTGTGAGCCGTTGCAGCCCCCAGCCTTCGAAGACTTCATCCCGGACGGCGATGACAATTTACCTATAGTTCGGTACGTTTTTAAATTTACGCTTTATGAAATTGAAACATTTAACTAAAGTTTTAATTATATTGTGTTCAAACGTATTCAACTCACGCGTAACATTTTATGTAAACTTTCTTTGTAGGGATGTCGAAGAAGATTGAGAGGAAAACTTAATGCCTATGCTGTAATATGAAATCTTTTTAATATTAAGTTTTTTTTTAAAAAAAAAAAACCTCAGAAATTACTTTGTAGCGGTTATATAACCGCTACAAACACTTAAAAAAAATCCGAAATTAATTAGGAAAAAAAAACCCCTTTAAGTTTTTTTTTTTTTAAAAAAAAGAACTCAGAAATTACTTTGTAGCGGTTATATAACCGCTACAAACCCTTAAAAACCGCGACAAACTCAACCGCTACAATAACCGCTACAAAAACCCTCAAAACCGCTACTAAATATAACAACCGCTACAAAAAAGTGAGACACCAACCGCTACAAGATGATTTGTAACGGTTACGGACCGTGACTAATGTCTCGAAACACACGTCAGCCCCGCTGATTTAGTGACGGTTTTCTTGAACCGCAACAGAGGTTGTAGCGGTTTATGTGTATGTAGTATCGGTTTTTTTAACCGTTACAAATCGGCTTGCCACAGGCGATTTTGTCGCGGTTCCTCTAACCGCTACAAATGTCGTTTGTCACGTCAAAAACCGTTACAAATAGGTCATTTTAACCGCTACTAATTGTCGTTTTTTTTTTGTAGTGTTTGTTTCAAATTAAGTTCTCTTAATGCCGTTGTCGATCTTCTCTCTTATGCTCACTGCAGCTTTACATTAATATATTATACTGTTGGTTCTAAATATAAATATATACACACACACATAGATATATGTATGTATATCTATATACATATATATGTATATATATATATATACACATATATGTAACATCCCTATTTTTCATGTGCATTAATGTGAAATTATGTGCATACATGGATTTTCATGAAGTCATGTGTTACTGATAAACATTTATTTGCATAAAATAATTAGAACAAGATAAGAATGTGAAATTACTTGTTGTGTGTAATTAAATGATTATAGTTAGAGACAACCCTAAAGATTTCATGTGCATTAATTTGAAATTATGTGCATACATGGATTTTCATGAAGTCATGTGTTAATGATAAATATTTATTTGTATGAAATAATTAGAACAAGATGAGGATGTGAAATTACTTGTTGTGTGTAATTAAATGATTATGGTTAGGGACAAACCTAAGGAAGAAATGACAATGGGTCAAAACATAATATATTTTCCCTTTTTGCCCTTGGGCAAAATGCATAATGGAGGAAATAGAGAAAAGTGCATAAAATTCCAAAAAAAAAAAAAATGTCCAAGAAGGTGTCAAGGACTTAATCAAGAATTTTGGGTTATTGGACTAAGTAGGAAAAACAATTCTTGAAGCCCACGAAGAGGGCCCAATTCGCATAAGTAGAAGAAGAGGGAAACAAAAATGTGCTCATGGGTCAATGTGAGTTGGTATAGATGGTAAGGGATCCAGGATTAGGCCCTTGGGTCGTGGGTTCGATCCCCTCTGCCGTCACTGGGACTCCTTTGGTAGGCGATCTCGTAAGTCCCCAGTAAGTGCTTATAGAGCCCGGGGCCGTACCCTGGCCTTGGTGGAGGACTGATGTCGAATCCCTCCAAAACTTTTTTATATCAAAAAAAAAAAAAAATGTGCTCATGGAGAAAAAAAGGGCCATCAAAGAGCCCAACTTTAAAGAGTGAAATTGATGACGTCATTTAGCTTACATCATCACCTTTATAAATGCAAGAGACATTTGGATTGGACTAGGAAAAACACAAAATCGCTCCATAGGTTGAGTTTTTCTCCTTATCTTTTTCTCATTATCCCTCGTTATTCTTAAATCATATATATCCAATCAATCACAATACTACTTTAACTTCTCTCTCCTCTTTCCAATCAACGGCTCAGATGAGCCTATGAGAGAAAAGAAAAAAGAAGATTATGAGAATATCCCATCCCTCTCTCCATATCCTCCCCCCATTTTGGTTTTTGAGGAAAGAAAGAGGAAAAAAAAAAGGATGACAAGTACCCACAAGTACCTAGAAGACATAGGAGAAATTATGACTATGAAAGGGCAAGGACCTAGCCATTAATTAGGGACTTTTGGGCACCTAATTTAAGTCAAAATTCAAGGAAAACCTCCCTCCTCCATCAGCCCATATGTCACGTCCAAGAGGGGAAAGAAGAAAAGAAATGTAATTGATTTAATGGATTTATGAAGTGAGAAAAAAAAATCAAGGAGCAAGTAGGACATGGAGATTTATTTAAGAGCTCTTCTCTACTCATTTTGGGTTGTTGGTTCGGTTATAAAGAGAGGAAAGGGAGAGATAAGAAACTCACAGAAGAGGGTACAAAGAGAGCTCAAGCAAAGAAGATCAAAACTAAGGTAAGTCCTAAGGCTTTGGATCTTCAATATACTCTCTTCCACTTCTCCTAATATGGCTAAAACACTAATGAGCATCCTTTCTTTAGTGATTGGAGGTGGAGGTCAAGAGATTGGAGTGGTCAAAGGAAGCCAAGGTTCAAGGTGACTAAAGCACAAAGACAAGTAAGCCACATTTGAATCTTCTTATGTCTTCTTTTGGTTATTTGAGGTTACAAATGGCTATTCAAAATTTTGGAACCCTAAATGAAAGTGTAAAAAACGTTGGGGGGGCTAATTGGTGAACTTTCTAGGGAGTCAGATGTATTTTTCATGGATTTTGACTTAGAAAATGGACTTAAAAAATTATGAAATTTTACAAGGATAAATTAGACATCTTAAATATTATTTTGATATATAATATGTAATTTTTCAATTTATGGATTGAGAGAAATTAATTTTTGAAAATGACCCTCTGATTTTGGACTTTATTTTGGACAACATAGACATTTTGAGCTATAAACAGATTTTCGTTTAATTCTGGCCCACTATAGTATTTTTGGTTGAAAATAGACATATTAAGGGTCATTTGGGATTTGGAATCAACCCAAAATTATTTTAATATATTTAATTACGAATTTTTGAAGATCAATCACTGATTGCTGAAAGTTCCTGGAAAATGACGAAAATAGAGGATTTTAGGCCCATATTAAAGTGCTTAATAAGAAAAGGGATCTAGTAAATATGGACACTTGGATTGGGCCTATTTTAAATCATTAAAAGAAATATTTAGTGAGGTGGAATTTAATTACATTTATATTTTATTATTTTAAGTCTAATTCTATCTTGCGCTGGAGAAGAAAATTTTCAGCTGTAGTCGACTGCCAGGTAATAACCTTAATACTCATATACTCTGTGTGACTTGTGTATGTATGTTTTACCATGTTATGTTACTGTTCGCCTCGCAAGTGTACGAGATTCGCAAGTAATAAAGTGATAAATAAAGTATCGTTCCCACGAGGATTTGTTTAACAAATTGGTCAAGCAAGAGGCTTAGTGAATTTCATCAAGTTGAGCTAAAACAAAGTTTTGATTTGGAATGAGGATTTTAAAAGACTATTTCTAAAACATAAAATTGATAAAGGCAATTGATTCTTTAACTTCAAGGATAATTGAGCCTAGAGCTCTTTTTCCCCTTTTGTATTTCATAAAACTTGGTTAATTTCCTCTCTAGTGGCATTTCAAAACATATATGTGTTAGTCTAAGGTTGAAACACTTGACCCGCTCTCTCAAGTCAAAATCAAGTTTCTCTTCTCATTAAAATGCACAATCTCTTGCTACAATTAATGAAAATCAATATTTAAGCAACAACCCTAATGTGACAATGCAAGGTTAGTAAATATATCTTTATTTTACCAACAAACCATCCATTTATCAAGTAAACTTCAAGACAAGCATGATTTCAATCAAGTTCTACACCTAGATTAGCTCTCTCAAGTCAAAACCTAAGTGAATAAATCATCTAAATGGAGGCCAATCACTTAGAAGCATTAAGCCAAGGTTGAAATCAACACATACATATATTAATCCACCAAAAGAGAGGAACATTCAAGTATTAATCCATACAAAGGGTCAAAAGAACCCTAGAATGAAAGATTTAGCTACTCATGTTCAAATACAAAGGTATTCTAAGCAAAACTTCGAATACATGAAGAACTAAGAAGAAAAGAGGAGAAAAGAGGAAGAACCAAGGTGAAAACTCCCAAAATCTCTTCTAGGTTGAGCACCCAAGCCTCCAAAGCTCCAAGATCTCTCTCCCAAGCTCTTCCCTTGTGTGCCCACTTGTTTCCTTGTGTCAAGAATGTGATTTTCGGCCCTTCCCTTTAGGTTAAGTAGGGTTTTTCGCTTCGAAATGAAAACGCGCAGCTGTACTTTCTGCACTTTTTCACGACTGGCTATGGCCAGTTGCAACACTTTCCGCGGAAAGTTGACACAGAGAGCAATTTTTCTTAACTGTCATGCGGCGATCTGTCAACTTCTTTGCGGCCGGTTATACGGAGTTCCTTCTAGCTTCGCATTGCTTCATTTCCTTTATTTCTATCCTTGTTTCCGAGGTTCTTATAGAGCTTCAAAACTTGTCTCCATCCTCCTACAAAAGAGGGAGGATTTATCAATTCTCAATTGAATCACAAACTCTATAAAATTTAACAAGAATATTTTGATTTTTGCCTGATACTTTGATATGCACATTTTCTCCTATATACTTCATTTGCTATGCATATTTTGAACCGACAATAGGTAAAAGAGACAGAAAATGTGCTGGAATGTTGTCAATTTCTAAGAGTTAACACACCCCCAAACTTAAATATTTGCTTGTCCTCAAGCAAAACACATGTATCTTCACTAAATTTCTTAGTACTTGCCATTGATGCATGAATGAATTTGTCCTCATCTACTGCTCAAAAAATTATATGAAATAGGAGACCAAGTGAACATGCACAAATGAACACTTCATAGATTTAAAACATGTTTTTCAAGAATTTCCAAATGTGAGTGTGTGAATGGAGTTGACATATGCTCCTTTTGCACTTGCTAAAGTTAAAAGCAACACTTCAAGTCATATAACTATATTCAGACCATCAATTCCATCATTCTCTCCTTTCTTCCTCTTTTCTTCTAATTCACTTCACTTGACTTAAAAATCAAAGGGACTTTTCACTTGTAATGGGGCCAGGGGTTAAGGTTTTCAAAAAAAAAGGTAAAGGATAATCAACAAATACCTCAAGATAGATGATAACCACTCAAGGGCTTTCTTCCTTTTCTCATTAGACATACTCCCCCAAACTTAAGATAAATTGATCTATTTCATTTCAAGCCTTTTTGGACTACTACTTTTTTTTTTTTATGCACAATTGTTTTTGTAACATTTTTTTTTTGGCTTGATTTCTATACATTGTGAACCCTTTTACTTTCTACCCTCTTTTTTTTTCTGATCATTTGAATTTTACACATCACCAAATTCCACATCCCAATCAATCATCATCTATCTCAAAGCAAGGGAATCATGGTTTTTCATATTGGCTAAGGTAGGTAGATGTTAGGTCTTCCAAAAAGATTATTTAATTGGTTTTTCAATTAGGCTCAAAATAAGGGTTCAAAAAGAATAGAATCAATTAGGTAGGCTTGAAAGGCTCAATCGCATTTTATGAAGTGCCCAAATCCTTTCTTTAAATCTTATGAAATAAATCAAAAGATATGAAGAAGTCCAAAGATTATTTTGAAATTGACAGTTTGAAACAAAAGGCATATAACCTAATTTGCCACAAAGCCCTTCAACAAGAACATCCAGAATAACATTAACTCCAATAGTGCTTTTTAGTTTAAAAATTCCTGAATAACATGATTTATCACTACAAAACATCCATCAATGCACATTAAACAAAATTTCCTATCAAACATAGAAGATTGAGCTGTGATTTATATCATCGGATTCATTCAAGCAACTTTGACAAATAAAAATTCATTTTAACCTTCTTCACAAACAAAAATTTAAGCATGAGAAATTTCAAACAGTCCAACAATTTTCTTTCAAAAACTGTTCAAAATTTTCACTATGCACTTATCAAAGTTTCAAGATTTTTTTTCAAAATTGCAGCGAACTTTCACCCCCAAACTTAAAACTGACAATGTCCTCATTGTCAACTAAAAGGATGGGAAAGTAAAGAAGTAGCATATGTACCTGATTCAGCTCATATCCACAGCATTTACAAACTAACAGTTAGGCCCTCAACAGACTAGCCACAACATTTTCAAAATTACTTCCAATACTAGCTATCAGTAGCTAGGATATTAACAATCACAACAGGCAAGTCAAAGAGAAAATGCTATGAACCACTCAAAATAGCCATCAATTGCTAGGAGAGTCATATTCACATGTTAACAAGAGTGTCAAATAGTAGTGGTCATCAGTAACCATCAAGAACCATAAGCAGATATCCACATCAAGAAACTATCAACAATCTAATCCAAAACAGAGGAAGGCACTGACTGTTAATCATCGGACACAGGATGTATGCGCATCAACAACAACAAGATTGGCACAATAAGGCTTAACAATGAAGCAATTGAGTGTTTTGACATCACAGGAGTGCCAAAAATATGTCTTTGAAAGATTTCAGCAAAACTTTGGTAAACAATCCAGAGTGGAACTCAAAAAAAAATTCAAAACTTTGAAAACTTATCTCAAGATTGCAAAGAAGAGAAACTTTGGTTCTAAGAGTGTATCAATCCAATAGCAAGTGCTCAAGACAGGTTAACCAAATGCAAGAATTCTACCCTCAGTTCAATGTATCAATCAGAATTCAGTCGCAGCTATTGAAATGCCAAAACGCAGCATACAAATGGTAAGTAACAGCAGTTCAACCACCAATATCACAGCAAGCAAAGCACAATTCAGATTTAATGTTCAGCAACAAACCACCAATATAAGCCAAAATGAGTTCAAATAAGATTAGCTTAAGGTAGAGGCCAAAATCAAGGCCACAACTGTTAAACTCAATCAAGAATGTGGACAACTTCCAACAATACACTTTCAGACAACCTAAAATGTAGCCCAAAATGGTTGTTTTTCTTCGCAAAATTGGTAAAAACTTGCAAGAAATCCCATTTCACACAAAGTTGAACAACAATAGAGAAAGGCATGCTGAAGTTCAATCCAACCACATTTAACCGCATTATATCAGAACCACATCTAATAACATTATAATCCTCAACCCAACCATAGATGTTCAATCCTAAGTTCAACAATTTTAGAACATGAAAAAAAAATAGAATTTCCAGAGTTACTTGGCATATGCAAGGTGTCAACAAAACATTCTTGAAAGTGCATAATTCATCAAATTCCCAAATTCCTATTTAAACCTTGTAAATTCAAAGTTAAGTTCTAAGAATATGGGATTAAGATGAAAATTGGCAGAGACTTATTTCTAAGTTTATAATATCAGTTACGAAATCGTTACGAAATCTTTTCCACAACAAACACAAATTTCAGAATTGAAGAACCTTTGCAATTCTCAAAATAACCAAACATTCAGCTGCGAAAATGCCTTTCACTGATGCTATAAATTTAGAAACTAAGTCTCTACAGCAAATTCAAGTTTTCAGGATTACCTAATACAGTTCAGTTTCATGAAAACCGAGCATAGATCGAGTAACTATATTTAAGGCTTCAGATGCTTTCATTACAAAGATTACCAAGGCAAGCACTGTAATATGCTAATCCTCAAATCAAAACTCATCAATTCAAGCTTCAGCTAGCATGCTTAAACTCAGAATCAAAATCACAGCCCTATCACAATGCAACCCTACTCATGTTGCCCTATGAAACTGCACAAAACCAAAATAACCCAAGGGAAAAGAGATGAAGTATACCTCTATGATAAAGAATAAGAGCAGAACAGATACAGAGGCGAGACAGGGCTGCAGAGATAGTAATGGAAGCTGCGACCTCACTCTCACCATCGTCGGTTCTTCCAAACCTGGAACGGACCTGCGCAGGAGTTGAGAGCTACCATCGACAGTGAAGGATGAATGAAGAGGAGGGACGGTTTGAGAGTGAGAGGCCATGGAGAGGTTGTGACGGTGGATCTGTAAAGGGAGGTCGAAGGTGGATTGGAAACACGGTGAGAGGAGGCACGGATTTGGAAAGGGAGGTCGACGGTGGAAGGCTGACGGTGGTGGTGAATCGGGACGTTCGGAACCGGAGAAGGGATGGCTGGCGAAGATGAAGGAGAAGAGAGCTGCTGGGGATTGTGAACAGAGGGAAGAGGGAAACTGTGGGAGGCCGACGGTGGTGGGTTTGGAATCGG
Source organism: Acacia pycnantha (assembly GCA_025563575.1). NCBI lineage: Eukaryota > Viridiplantae > Streptophyta > Magnoliopsida > Fabales > Fabaceae > Acacia > Acacia pycnantha. The sequence goes on from JAMWYP010000447.1 coordinate 103,856, forward strand.
AGAAGAGTCACGGTGAGGAAGGCGCACGGCTGAAGGGCGTCGATTGTGAAGGAGGTGAGAGACGATGAAGGAATCTGGATTGCAAGAGGGAGGAAGGAGCAGCGATTGTTGCGATCTGGAGAGATTGAGGGGATGAGCCGCGGGTTGGAGAATGTAGAAAGAAGGGATCAATTTATGGGATTAGGGTTTGATGGAGATTTGGAAATTCCATTTAGGATTAGGGTTTTGAAATTTGGAGATGAATTTGGTGCTAATGGAGACTAGGTTCATTGGGTAATATGGGAATTAAGGTAAATAAAGAAGGGCAAAGTAGAAAAAAAAACAATAAAAAATTATTAAATTTACAAAAAAAATACTTTTTTTAATTTTTTTTTAATAATTAACTTTTTTTCTTCTTTTTTTATTAATAAAATCGAAAATAAATCTTAAATAAAAGAAAACACTTGCCTCAGAAGTATCTTGGGAACACTGGCCACAGCCAGTTGCGACACTTGCTGTGGAAAGTGAACACAGAGAGCAACTTAAGACCACTGGCCACGGCAAGTTGCAAAACTTGCTACGGAAAGTGAACACAGAGAGCAATTTAAGACCACTGGCCATGGCAAGTTGTAAAACTTGCTACGGAAAGTGTCTGCTGTCAAAAACAAAACAAAACAGCAAAATTGCAAAACACAAGAAACATTCCCAAACACCACAAGAACCACCCAATAAGCTTTATACCAATCATTAACAACCAAATTACTCAAGATCAAGCATTTTAGACCATCCAAGACCATAAGGCACACATATTTACACATACTCATAGGGAATACTACAACACATCAAATTCGAGCACTCAAGTCATGGTCATAAGTGAATTTCACATAGAAAATCAACCAAATAATCACAATAGCCACAGTATTACTCAAAATTGACTAGTCATCATAATTTCACCTCAGAATCACATATGTATGAGCTTAAAGTCAAATGAACTTCCCTTAAAAGCATTCCCCTTGGCATTCATGAGTTCTTCCTCCTTCATGGATATTCCTCCCAACTACAACAGTCCATATCTAAGTTGGGTACCTTTTCTTCCTACAAAACAAAAAGATCAAACATAAACCTACCAAAGAAAATAAAGACACACACACACAAGTTGAAAAGATTTAGTTTAGAACTTGGGTTGCCTCCCAAGAAGCGCTTAATTTATAGTCTTTAGCTTGACTCTTTTGTTGGTCACTCCTCATTAACCAAGTAGATAGTGGACACAAGCCTATCCACATCTCCACCCCAATAATGCTTCAATCGTTGACCACTAGCCTTGAATCTTTCACCTTTTTCATTTTCCAGCTCCACATCACCAAATTTAGATGCTTGAACTACCGTGAATGGATCGGACCATCGAGATTTTAGCTTTCCCAAAAATAACCTCAACTTGGAGTTATAAAGGAGGACACTTTGACAGGGTTCAAAACTCTTGGGAATAATTTTGCTGTCATGATCCCGCTTGGTCTTCTCCTTGTATATCCTTGCATTCTCATAGGCATTTAGGCGGATTTCATCTAGCTCATTGAGTTGGAGTAGCCACTTCTTCCTCACAGCTTTAGGATCAAAATTTAGCTTTTTGATAGCCCAATAAGCTCCATGCTCCAATTCCATCGGTAAGTGGCGTGCTTTCCCAAAATAAGCATATTTGAGATGAGAAGGTAATGGCTTTAACTCTAGAACCGGAGGAACTTCAATTGAAGGCTTCAATGGAGTACTTGAGGCATCAGACAGTTCAAGTGGTTCAATAGTCCATGGTTTAGAATGAGGAAATGAGTCAAAACGAAAGAGTTTTTCAACAACATCTTCATCAAACTTCTCAAAGCTCTTCTCAGCAATCGAGAAGGCCTCTAAAGGGTCTTTGATCATGGAAGCATATGATTCTTGAGGAATAACTGCATCGAATGTATCTACAAACGAACATTGAGCAGAATCATCATGAAACTTTGAGGCTTTTTGCATGTTGAATATCACTTGCTCATTATCGACCCTCAAAGTGACCTCACCCTTCTCTACATCAATGAGAGTCCTTGCAGTGGCTAAGAATGAACGCCCAAGGATGAGAGGGATTTTCCAATCAACTTCACAATCAAGCACTACAAAATCCACGGGGAAGATAAACTTGTCAACTTTTACTAGGACATCTTCAATGATTCCTCTCGGTTGAGAAATGCTACGATTGGCCAAGAGCAAAGATACCGTAGTAGGTCTTGGCTCTCCCAAGCCCAATTGGTTAAAAACAGCGAGAGGCATCAAGTTAATACTTGCACCCAAATCACAAAGAGCTTTACCATTAAAATTTGTCCCAATGTTGCAAGGGATGTAGAAGCTTCCCGGATCTTTAAGCTTAGCGGTAACTTCCTTTGAATGACCGCACTACACTCTCAAAAGGAATGTTCACATGAAGTTGTTTGAACATATTCACAAACTTTTTGAACTGAGCATCTTCCTCTTTCTTCTTGAATCTTTGAGGAAAAGGTAGTGGTGGCATAAAAGTAGGAGTGGTTGGCTTTCTCTTTTTCTCATCGTTCATCTCTTGCTCTACCTTCTTGTCTTTGCCAACATCATGCAAATTTTCTTCAATTTGCTTTCTCTTCTTAGTGACATCTTCTTCCATTGTACTTTCTTCATCAACAATCATTTGACCATCATGCTTTGGTTGAGGAGTACTTGAACTAGGCACATCCGGTAGCACTTTGCCACTTCTCAAGTTAATGACATTGCATTCCTCTTTTCCAACTCGTTTTGGATTAGGAATGGTATCACTAGGAAGATTGCTTCTTGACAAAACATTTACTTGTGATGCTAATTGCCCCATTTGCACTTCAAGATTTTTAATAGCAGTTTCATGGAGAGAAAAAGTAGCCTTTGTTTCAACTCTTGAAGATTCTACTTCAGACAAGATTCGGGCTAGCATCTTGTCCATTTTAGATTCCTCTTCCTTGATAGGAGTTTGCCTTGATTGCATTTGAAAACCGGGTGGAATAGGCTTAGTACCAGATGTAGACCCATGTGCTTGATTCAAACTGTTACCTTGACTCCAAGAAAAGTTTGGGTGAGTTCGCCAAGCACTATTGTAGGTTTGTGAATAGGGGTTGCCTTGAGGATTTTGGAACTTGCCCATGTAGTTGATGATTCAGCAACCATGTAAAGAGGACAATGGTTGGGCATATGGATATCATGACATTGATCACATGCAATTGGTGTAGCATGAATGGAATGTACACCTTGAGAAGTGATCTTTTGCATTTGAGACTCTAGCACATCAAAACGCTTATTCATAGCGGATAAGAGAGTTGCAATTTGCGAGGAAGAGTCTTCTTTTGCATTAGGCATAGCTTGGTTAGTCCTCCTATCATTGCCTTGAGTATTGTTTGCAGACAATTGATCCAACAACCGAATCACCTCATTCACAGGAACATTCCGGTATCCTCCATTGGTCATAGAATCAACCATTGCTTTAGATTGATGATTAAGTCGAGTACAAAAATTTGGACTACAACCCATTTGTCCACCCCATGATTAGGGCATTGCTTCATTAACATCTTGTATCTCTCCCAAGCGGCATAAAGATGCTCATCGGGATGTTGTTTAAAGCTTAAAAATTCATCCCTAGCTTCCACAGATTTGTCATCAGAAAAGAATCGAGCTCTAAACTTAGCCTCAAGATCGGCCCAAGAAGTGATAGACCCTTCCAGAAGATTTTTGAACTAATCTCTAGCCTTGCCTTGTAGAGAAAGAGGGAATAATCGTAGCTTCAAAACATCTTGGGGAACTCCATTTTGCTTGAAAGAATCACACACTTCCAAGAAGTACATCAAGTGCTTGTTGGCATCTTCATTGTAAAGACCATGGAACATCCCATGCATTTGAAGCATTGTTATCATAACCGGCTTGATCTCAAAGGTACGTGCTTGCATTTCCGGCATCCGAATGCAAGATTGAGGACCTTGCATATTCCGACTAGCAAAATCATTGACGGTAGCTCTATCATATTCATCGTCTGCCATGGTTTCAGATGCAGATTCAGTCTCTTCTTCAATGAGAGGCACCGCGTCAAGTACCACTACCAATCCGTCCGGATGCAAGTTTTGCATATACTGAAATGGTACCTACAAGAGAAACAAGCAAGAGCGAGTATCAAACTAAAACAAAAATCAATAAAGGAAAAATAAAGAAAAATTGTAAACCTAACTAAAAGCTCAAGCAAAGTTTACTAACACAAGCCCAAGGTTGACCAAAGGATTTGTTTGCACAAATCCCGGCAACGGCGCCAAAAACTTGTTCGCCTCGCAAGTGTACGAGATTCGCAAGTAATAAAGTATCGTTCCCACGAGGATTTGTTTAACAAATTGGTCAAGCAAGAGGCTTAGTGAATTTCATCAAGTTGAGCTAAAACAAAGTTTTGATTTGGAATGAGGATTTTAAAAGACTATTTCTAAAACATAAAATTGATAAAGGCAATTGATTCTTTAACTTCAAGGATAATTGAGCCTAGGGCTCTTTTTCCCCTTTTGTATTTCATAAAACTTGGTTAATTTCCTCTCTAGTGGCATTTCAAAACATATATGTGTTAGTCTAAGGTTCTGAAACACTTGACCCGCTCTCTCAAGTCAAAATCAAGTTTCTCTTCTCATTAAAATGCACAATCTCTTGCTACAATTAATGAAAATCAATATTTAAGCAACAACCCTAATGTGAGAATGCAAGGTTAGTAAATATATCTCTATTTTACCAACAAACCTTCCATTTATCAAGTAAACTTCAAGACAAGCATGATTTCAATCAAGTTCTACACCTAGATTAGCTCTCTCAAGTCAAAACCTAAGTGAATAAATCATCTAAATGGAGGCCAATCACTTAGAAGCATTAAGCCAAGGTTGAAATCAACACATACATATATTAATCCACCAAAAGAGAGGAACATTCAAGTATTAATCCATACAAAGGGTCAAAAGAACCCTAGAATGAAAGATTTAGCTACTCATGTTCAAATACAAAGGTATTCTAAGCAAAACTTCTGAATACATGAAGAACTAAGAAGAAAAGAGGAGAAAAGAGGAAGAACCAAGGTGAAAACTCCCAAAATCTCTTCTAGGTTGAGCACCCAAGCCTCCAAAGCTCCAAGATCTCTCTCCCAAGCTCTTCCCTTGTGTGCCCACTTGTTTCCTTGTGTCAAGAATGTGATTTTCGGCCCTTCCCTTTAGGTTAAGTAGGGTTTTTCTGCTTCTGAAATGAAAAACGCGCAGCTGTACTTTCTCGGTTGCAACACTTTCCGCGGAAAGTTGACACAGAGAGCAATTTTTCTTAACTGGCTGCGGCCAGTCTGTCAACTTGCTGCAGCCAGTTGTACAGGTTCCTTCTAGCTTCGCACTGCTTCATTTCCTTTATTTCTATCCTTGTTTCCAGGTTCTTATAGAGCTTCAAAACTTGTCTCCATCCTCCTACAAAAGAGGGAGGATTTATCAATTCTCAATTGAATCACAAACTCTATAAAATTTAACAAGAATATTTTGATTTTTTCCTGATACTTTGATATGCACATTTTCTCCTATATACTTCATTTGCTATGCATATTTTGAACCAACAATAGGTAAAAGAGATAGAAAATGTGTTGGAATGTTGTCAATTTCTAAGAGTTAACAGTTACATACATTTAGTTATCATTTATTTTCAAGCGCTATGAAACCGGAATATGTTGTGTGCATTAAAGGCTTTGCTGTGTGTTGTGCCCAGTGGTCTGTGTTGTGTGCTATTAGGACCACTGCAGTCTGTACTATGTGCTATTAGGATTGCTAGTTTCGGATTTGGCTGTGTGCCTTGATACTGAATGTTATGTGGTATTTGTTTATTTATGGTTTTTCTACATATATTATTTATACATTTTATATGAAATTTTAAGAACGGGAATAGATAAAATATGTTACTGTAAGTTTTTTTTATATGTATTTTGGTGTATGATATTTTTTGGATTAATCATTATTGGCTAGTTGAACCGCATCTGTGATATAGAATATCGTTTCAATCTAATGTGACCCAAAAAAAAACAACAGATTTATTGGTTTAGAGTGATCATTTTGATATATAATTATAACAATAAAGATTAAATAAAGAGTTGGTTTATAAGATCATATTAAATCCTATTGGGTTTTTAGTTCGGACGAGACACCAATGTTGGGAGGGGGTTGCTTTCTCTCCTAAATCATTTTTCTCCTTATCCCTTATTAGCTTTAAATTTTAGTCATTCATTTTATATCTAACTACTCAAAGAAAGCCATATCACCTAAAGTAATTTTTTTTTTAGTACTAGTCGGTATTTCAAATAATTTTTCAAGATTATGTAGTATTTTTTAATACCCGTCGGTATCTTGAAATATTTTTTAATCAGTATCCTAAAGTATCTTTTAGTATCGGTCAGTATCGTGAAATATTTTTTAGTACCATTCAATATCCTGAAACCTTTTTTCAAGATCATGAAGTATTTTTATAGTACAAATCAGTATACTGAAATATTTTTTTAATACTAGTCAATACCCTAAAATATATTTTCAAGATCCTAAAATAATTTTTCAAGATCATGAAGCATTTTTCCAGTGCAAGCCAGTACCCTGAAGTATCTTTTTAGTATCATTCAATATCTTAAAGTATTTTTTTAAGTATCATTCACTATCCTGAAATATTTTTCCAAAATCCTAAAATAATTTTATAATCTTAAAAAAGTATTTCAGAGTATTGACTGATATTAAAAAAGTACTTCAGGATGGGACAGTCAAGATTAATTCAAATCAATGATCTAGATTAGATAAGGAGAGATATCAATGATATAGATTAGATGAAGAGAGATGATGAAAAAGTAGGCCGAAGATCTCATTCCGTTGGAAGGGAAAGTCACAATTGGTATTCAAATAAAAAAAAAAGATTAATTTGGTTATTCAAAAAGTGTCACTGACTTTTAATTTTATAGTAGTAATATATTTATCACAGTAAAGATTAATTTAAAAGTACGGCAGGAAGATAACTGAGTAGTCTCTCTCCTCGTGAGTGTGTTCTCTCTCTGTGAGGGTTTCGGTCTGGTTCCCTGTGAATCATTCCGGTCTGTGTTCTCCGAACATCGGCCTCTCCTTCTTTCCCCCCTTTCTTCTTTTCGTCTCCCCTTTCTTCTCTTTCCCCTTTCTTTCTGGTCTGTGAGTGCTTTTTCCTGTCTGTTGCTGTTTTGTGGTACAATGGTGTTGTTGGAGGGTCTGGAGGAAGGGCAGGGTAGCAATAGCAAGAATGTGAGGAATGTAGTCCTTTATTTCTCCAAATGAATAGTGGGCCGAGGTGAAGGTTATTAGCCCAAGTCATGTTGATATGTGCCCAAATACCTTTACTGCTATGTTTAATGAAGCTGGAGCACGTGGGCCTCCTAAACTCCCCAACATTGGCCTTTGTCCAATTTCTGCAGTTTCCTTCTCACTGCAAAACATTAATCTTAAACGGCCCTTTGTGGATAACTCTGAACCGGCCTCGGTGAAAAAGCCCCGTAAGTTAATTTTTGATGATGCTGTTGAGTCTTCACCCTCTTCAGTAAAGAATTCCCAGCGAACAAGAGGGAGACGCAGGAATGTTCGAACCCTCAAGGCCTCAATCCGTGGCTCTTCTCTAGGTACGCGTTCTATCTCACTGGGTGGTACTTCTGAGTTGTCTGGTGAATTTGAAATATCTAGAGAAATTGACTTCCCCAATAGTTGGCTTACTCCCCCTGCTGATAGTAATAAGACTCGGACTCCCTCTTATTCACAAGCCGGTGGCTGGATGGAACCAGCTGCCGGTTCACAATGAATCTCCTAGTCTGGAACTGTCAGGGACTGGGGGTAGCCCTGACAGCTAGGAACCTGAAGACAGAGTGTCTCAGGAGAAAACCCCAGTTGGTTTTCCTGATGGAAACCAAACAGAAAGCAAGCTTTGTGAGAAAGATTCGACGTCGGTGTGGTTTTTCAGAGGAGTGGTTGGTTAATCCAGTAGGTCTTGGTGGCGGGCTTGCGCTCTGGTGGTCTGAAGCGGTCACGGTGGAAATCTTGTTTTCGTCTGCTAACATCATCCATACACGGGTTAATTCTGGTGTTATGTCCACTCCGGCAGTTATTACGTTTATCTATGGGCCACCTTTAGAAGAAGAAAGACTCCTTTGCTGGCAAGATATTCGAAAAATTGGGGGTAATATCTGTGAATCTTGGCTGTGTGTAGGGACTTCAATGACATCTTGGCCCAGTCTGAGAAGAGTGGTGGAAATCCAAAAGCTTGGAGGAAAATCCTGAACTTTAAGCTTCTCCTTGCTGATTGTGAGCTTGATGACCTGGGGTTTCATGGTTTTAAATATACTTGGTGCAATAATAGGCTGCATCCAGATACAGTCAGGGAGCGTCTCGATAAGGCGCTGGGGAATAATCTACTCAGGGAACAATTTCCTAACCTTTCTGTTCTACATGTGGATCCATCTGGTTCTGATCATCTTATGATGTGGGTTCAATGCCATCCTGATGGGTTCCGTCGGAAGCGTACTTTCAGGTTTGAGGTATGTTGGATTACCCACCCTAATTTTTCTCGATTAATTAGAAATAGTTGGAGTTCGTTTAATGAGAATTCCTTGTCGGCTGTTGATGGTATTATTCATAGAATGGCTAGATGTAGACATGATCTGATTAAATGGAATTACAAAGAGTTTCCTAATAATTCCTGTAAGATAGATAGTTTGAAGGAGCAGCTTGCTAGGCTCAATCAGGGCAGCCGAGATGTTTCCTCCTCTCATGCTATCGCTGAAACTAAAGGGGATCTGGATAGGTTACTGGCCCTTGAGGAACAATTCTGGTGGCAGAGATCTAGAGTTAATTGGCTGCAGTTTGGGGATAAAAATTCCCGGTTTTTCCATATGTCCACTCTTAAGAGAAGACACCGGAACAATATTGTTTGCATTAGGGATAATGAAGGCACTTGGATTATGGAAAGATCAACTATCTCTCAGAACATCTCCTCCTTTTTCCAGACGTTATTTACTACTTCTGCCCCCTCTAGCATGGATACAGTCATTGACTTTATTGAACCAAGGTTCTCTCCGGCAATGAATCAGATTCTTATGTCTCCGGTTTCCCGAGAAGAGGTTAAAGTAGCTGCCTTTAGCCTTGGGTCTTCAAAGGCGCCAGGTCCTTGGATGGTATTGTGCTGCTTCGGGCCAAGTGATCAATCTTGACAAGTCCAGCATTTTCTTCTCCTCCAATACCCCAGCCGAAGTTAGATCTATGGTTGGTGGTATCTTGGGAATTTCAGCTACTGATGATCCGGGGAGGTACCTTGGTATTCCGAGTATTTGGGGGAGGACTAAACACCAAGCATTGGCTTATGTTAGGGAAAGAGTCACAAGCAAGCTCCAAAGTTGGGGACTCTCATCTTTGTCTTTTTCGGGCCGTGAGGTGATGATTAAGTCTGTAATCCAGGCTATCCCGATCTTTCCCATGAACTGTTTCAAATTCCCCCTTAAGACTTGCAAGGAAATTCACAGTCTCATCGCCAACTTTTGGTGGGATGGAAACGCTTTTGGCCGACGTACACATTGGAAGGCTTGGGATGTTCTTACTAGTGGAAAGGATCTTGGAGGCATGGGGTTCAGGGATCTTTGTACCATGAATGACTCTCTATTGGCAAAATCGGCTTGGAGACTCTTTAATCGACCTAATGACTTATGGGTGAGGGTGTTGAAGAGTATCTACTTTCCCAAGACTAACTTTCTTCAGGCTATTAAAGGATACAAAGCTTCATGGTGTTGGTCTAGCATGATTGAGGGTAGGGATTTACTCTTGCAGGACCTTCGGTGGGATATAGGATCGGTACTTCTATAAATATTTGGGGTGAGCCTTGGATACCCGGGCTTCCTCGATGAAGCAACCTGAGAACTGTGCTGATCCAGCTGTCCTCCAAGGCTGTGTATGCGATCTAATTGCTGATGGGATCTGGAATCTTAACCTTGTATCACGTTTCTCCGGAGCAAGTTAAGGATGCTATTTATTGTATTCCCATTCCTAGCAATGGCTTGGAGGACAAACTAGTGTGGAAAAATGCTAGGAATGGGGAGTATTCGGTTCAGCTAGGGTATAAAGTGGAGAAAGCTAAGCATTCGGTTGCAAATTGTAAGGCAGGCCCCTCCATTGTTGTCCCCTCTGTTTCTTGGAAATCTGTGTGGAAGATTAAGGAAATTCCCCGTGTGCAATAATTTATATGGCGCCTACTCAATAATGCCATTGCTACCAATGCCGCTCTTTTCCATAGGCATTGATCCCAGTCAAATATATGCCCCATCTGTGAATCAGCAGAAGAGAACCTTGAACATTTATTTTTCCGCTGTACTTGGACCCGCTGTATCTGGTTTGGCAGCCATCTTGGGATCATATTTGAGAGTGCTGATGTTACCAACTTTAACAAATGGTGGCTTCGGATCTCTGGTATGTCCTCTCTTAGCTCTCATGACCTAGCCTTAATTTGTTGGATTCTTTGGTTTATCTCGGAAACAAAGAAATGGGAAAGTATTTAATTTCATTGAACCAAATCCAATTGTGGTAATTGAAATGGCAATGAGGAGTGCTGCTGAATTCCTATATAGGTGTAATATTCTGAAGGGTACCTCTAATATAAGATCTAAGTCTCCTATCCGCCCGGCCCGTTGGATCCCGCCCCCTATTGGTAAGGTCAAAATTAATATAGATGGGGCTTTTCACATTGGCCAGGAGGTGGCTGCCATAGGTGTGGTATGTAGAGATCATGCTGGATATTTTATTTGGGGCTTTATAGATAAGCTCAAATCGATTTCGGCTTTCATGACTGAAGCCTTAGCGCTTAAACGTGCCCTACTGATTGCCTTGGATTTAGGAATTGATGATGCTATTTTTGAGTCTGATTGTCTTCCTCTGATTAACTGTGTTGCTGCTCAATCTCCTTCATCCTTTGACTGGTGTTGTAGAGGAATCATACATGACATTATTAGTTTGTTTTCTTCCAAAGTTGGGTTTTCGATTTCATTTACTCCACGTGAGGGTAACTGTGTTGCTGATCACCTTGCAGCAATCGCTTATAATATAAGGGGGTGTACCCTATTGGGTGGGTACCTCAACCAACACCCTCTTTGCTTCCTTTTCTGACTTTGGATGCTCAACAGACTTCTCCGGTCATGGATGCTGCCCTGCAAGACTGCTCTGGGAGGGAGGATGGTTAATTTATTTTCCTGTTATATTTTGGTGGCTTCAGCCTGATTTTATTTGTGTATCTTGCTTTGTATGTTCCTGTTTAGACCTGCTCTCTGTACCTGTATATTTCCATGAAGTGGTAATAGATTACCTCATTCGAGCAAAAAAAAAAAAGATTAATTTAAAAGTTACGGCCAGTGACATAAATAGAAAAACTAATCCGTATGTTTATAAGGGAAAATTATAATAAAAGACCTATGATAAATAATACTCCATTCGGTTTTAATTATAAGACATAGTTGACTTTTTTTTAGAAATTAAAGAAGTTAATTAAATTACTTTAGAGTATTTTAATTTTTAATTTTTTCTTCAAAGTAATTAGTTTTCTTCAAACTTGGTCTTATAATTAGGATCGGAGGGAGTATATAATCTAAAGATATACATGATCGAACCATATTTTATATGACTTTTCATAATTAAATTGGGATTTTTTAATGCCTTTTCTCGGACATTATTGCATAATTAAACACTAATTTGAGTTAGGGACATTTGTATTGAATTAAGTGAAATTAGGGGCAAAATGGTCATAATTTATTAATTATTCATGCAAATGATTTCTTGGAATTTTGATGCTACATTGTGTTTAATCTCGTATTGTAGGTGTTTAAGAAGGAAATTTGAGATTTTTGAGGACCCGAATTAATGTCAGAAAAGGCCCTAAATTACTATCAGAAAGGGTCCAAAAACTGAAAGCATGTCAGAAAAGGTCCTAAATTAATGTCAGAGAAGGACCCAGAAATCGAATTGATGTCAGAAAAGGTCCTAAATTACTGTCAGAAAAGGCCCTGCATTTCTGACAGAAAGGGCCCAAAATCGAAGATATGGACAGAAAGGGCCCAAGACAGAAACTGTGCGTTTTGTGCTTTTTTGACATTAGGTTTTGATTTCTCCATTCAATTTGGACAGCCGGACATTGAGGGAGGAGGCGGACGAACAGAGAAAAGAGAAGAGCGAACGGAGAGGAGATCTTGGAGAAGACAAAAACGAGAGAGACGCACGAACGAACCAGAACCCCAGGACCTTCGACTTCATCTTCTTCTTCCTTTCACCTCTTTCCTCACCCAGAGACCGAAGCCACCGACCTCCATTCCCCCTTCATCTCCGAGAACGGACCTGAACGAAGAAGAAGAGAGAGCATCGCGCAAAGAGGAAAAAAAAAACATATAGAGAGTGCCGGAAACGCAGAGCCCAGAGGGGAGAGAGCGGCTGTCTTGAGTTGCAGCAACTTCAGAGTTCAAACAGAATTTTTCCGGCGAGTTTTTGATTTTCCGGCGAGAAAATTCCAGACTCCGGCAAGGAAATTCCAGACTCCGGCGAAGCTTGTTCTCATGTCTGATTTGCTTCCAGATTATATTAAAGTTGATCCCATAGCTATGTGTGGCTAAAACTCTTTGCTTCTTGGTGATGGAGACTTGTGGCTTGAGCAATTGTGCTTTAATAGGGGAGTTATTTAATTCAATCTTTTGCTTAGATTATCTATTTGATTTCCTTGTTTAGGTTTATCATTATTTAGTTGTGAGACTTGGATTGCTGTTATGTGTCCATGTGGATTGATTATTGTAGTTTTAATTGGATGATTATTTTGGAGTTCATATTTCTATATCTCTTTATAGGCTTGATTAAATTATGCTTGTTTGTCATGTTTGTGATTAGTAATCATAGTTGATTTTAGCTTTTGAATGGTTCGTTAGAACATTCTAATGAGAAGAACAATTTGTATCATTCCAATTTAAATTACGCATTAAGTGGATTTTAACAATATCTCAAGAGGTAGTAGTTTGCTATGTTTGTAGGACCTATTATTAATTGAGATTATTGGACTCAAGTGTTATCTTGGGGTTGTTCTTTAGACTTAATGAAAGTTTAACTCCCATATATATTTTTAAGCAATGATAGCCATCTTCTTCATTACCAAGAGCATTCATTATTAACCCCTTTTAATCCAAGGCATTCTTCACTATATTCCAAAAAATACCAAAAAGAATAGAATTAGTTTCTTTATATTTTTATGAATTTTAGTTTAGAGAAAATCAATTTCAAAACCCCTTTTCTAAACATGATTTTAGCACTTAGTTTAACCTAGGGAATTCAAAATAAAAGGCTCCTTGATAAGAGAACGATCCCGAGTTATTTGCACTGTATTGCATTTTAATTTGTGGAAATTGTGATTTGACCTTGAGGCGACTAAGGTTTTTCCGTCAAATCAATACAACATATGAAATGATTAAATAATTTATTTAGCTTCCTTAATCTCTTCCAAAAAAGTCAACTATGTCTTATAATTAGAACCGGAGGCAGTATTTTATTAAGAAAGACCATAAACATAATAATTATTTTAATGGACCAGAAATTAAAATATTAAAATAAAAATACTAAATTACCCTTAGTTAGATTTCCTATCTTTTCTCTAACCGAGTCTGAAGTGATTTTTTTTTTTTTTAAACTAAAGATTTGGAATGATTGATGATTAATAATAAATAGGTATCAATTCAAATACCTCATTCTTTGAAAACAAGAAGACTTCACCTTCGACGGACTAGTGGTTTCACTAGAATAATTTGTAAAACTGTATCACAAAGAGAAGGCCTTTTAGTAAGAAAAAATGCACTAGCATATTCATTTTGGTTGATAAGTTGCATCTAAGTGTGTGATTCCCAATTCTTTCATCTTAGCTTCCAAAGTTCTTCCCAATAACATTCTCATTTTTGTTGATCTTAATTGTTTCCGTTTCTTTTCTTATCTTCAGTAGGCATATTTTTATGTCTGTTATTGTATCCCACGGTCAATATATTGTTTCGCCTCGATATGAAAAAATCAATTAATAAGCATTATGTGCATATCTGAATTTGCATTATGTGCATAAAGGAAATAATTGAATATCGTTTGGATCACTCTTGGATAATGCTTTAATAATTGATTCCCTTTTATAGTTTCTTCATATGTGTCAGCGAGAACCCCACACCTGCAAAACCTTACTGCTGAAATGGCAAAGACTGGGGAGAAGAGGATCTGGAGATAACATATGGGCAATTTAGTCTTTCTATTTTAATTTTTGGTCCTTCAAAATAATTGTCATTTTTATAGTCTTTCTTAATAAATATTATTTATGTGAAGTCCTTTATTATAATTTTTCCTATTTATAATATCAATATTTTAAGAGCTATCAGGCTATCGCGCGCGCCCATATTGTGGGCACATAAATGAATTTTCTCAGGTACATAATTTTTTGCATTTTTAACTTATTCTGGAGTCTCAAACGCCAAAACCTACCTGATATAGTATTTAAAGTTCAAGTGAGTGTAAGCTTTTGTAATATAACTTTAAATTTGCCAGGAAATTTTTCTTGAAATGCGATATTGTCCTCGAAATTTCAAAACGAATAATTTTGTATCGTATTGTTAAGAAAACAAAGATTGACGCTTAAAAATTAAACATTAACTATTAATTTTTTAACTGTAAGAATATAATAACATTGCTACATTTTTAAATTTTTAGAATAACATTGAACTTAAAAAATTTCCGGGCAATATAATATTACTTCTCATAAAAAACTTGTTGGATAAATTTAAAACTTAACCCACTAGAAGAACGTGACGGTGAAGGCGCCAACAGGATGAGTTAGAGTTTCTTATTAAAACCCAACAAGTTCAATTATGCGTAGATCATCGAAAAATTTAAAAAAGTGATGGTTTTATTAAACTTTAAATTGGAGGAATGCTAGAATAAAGAAGTAAAGCAAGATTGATAAAAGCGATTTTTGCTTTTTGTGGGGCAGAGTGGGTCAAAGCCTAAGGGCTAATTTCTGAATTTTCCCCTTATTAAATAACTATTTACCAAAATGCCCCTGTCAGAAACCTATTTCCCAAAATGCCCCTGTCAGAAAACTATTTCTCAATCTGCCCCTGTTTAGTCGACTAAAAAATTTGGTTTAGTCGACTAAATGGAGGGGAAAATTTTTTTTCCAGGCCCCCGACATTTAGTCGACTAAACCAAATTTTTAGTCGACTAAACCGGTCGAGGTTTTTAAAAGCCCATACAGACATTTAGTCGACTAAACCATATGGTTTAGTCGACTAAATGTCGGCAGAGGGGTTTTTAAAAAACCCCCAAATCGCGCCTAAACGAAAAGAACGAACCCTAATCGACTAAAACCTCTCCCCAAACCTCTCTGTAATCTACTATAGTGGGAGGCATTTTCAAGGTTCCAATGGTGTTCAATTTGAAGGAAAAACAAAAATGATGAAAATCAAACGGGGCACTACGTACAATGAGCTCAAAGAAAGAATTTCCCAAAAATTGGGACTACATGGAAGCCAATGCATTCATTGAATAATGGCCAAAGTGGAGATAGTTGGTAAGGATAGTGTATACTACATTAGTAACGATGTATGTGATGATGAAGACGTAGATTGTGTCATAGATGCATTTGCTAATCGGATATCACAACATTTTATTGAGATATATGTTGAGATTGAATCTGGTGAATCATCAACCGTACCCATGCATACAAGATCTCCACAGTATTTTGGTGAAGAAGAAAGACTGCTTGGTTTATCTCGCACCTTCACAAGGCTTAAGTCGATAACATTGACGGAAGAAGATGAGAATGAGAAAGAGGAGGATGAGGAAGAGGAGAATATGGACAGCGATGAGGAGGACGAATATGAGAGGTTTATTTCACTAGGTGAAAGCTCAGATACTGATGCGGAGGATGATTTTGATACTCGCACGAACCCTGAGAGTTCGAGTACCGCAACAATGCCACCGCTGAATGTTCAACCGATTAGCGGTGGTAAGTTATTAAACTTGTATTTGTAATTTCGATTTAGTGGTTATGACAAAAAGAACATTTTGACAAATGTATAGCCAGGGGACTGAGCCATTTTGGAACGAAAACCCACACTATTCGTACATTGATTGGACGCAGTGTGATGATGAGATGGAGATGTTGTATGGTGATGATGACGAGCAAGGTGGTTGGCATTTAGGTGATCCATTATATGTGTCTCAGCAGTTTCCTTCAAAGTCGGAAATGCAACATCTTTGTGAAATTATATTGCATGAAGTCTCATCGTATGCCCAAGGTTATAAAAAGCGATGACCAAAGGTTTGTGATGAAGTGTCGACTAAATGCTCAAGGTTGTCCCTGGTATATGAGGGAAATTTTCCCCAAGAATGGATATAGTTGGGTGGTGAGTAAGTGGGGTAAAGAGCACACATGTCTGAATCAGAGTCTCACCCGTGATCATAGACAACTGGATACAGATGTTATATGTGCATCTATTATCAGTAGGTTTTCATGTCCTTTTTGTTTTAGTTACATTCGGTTTGTTTATTGACAGTACATTTGGAATTTGCTTTCACTACTACAAAAATTGGATTTTACTACCCTAAAAAACGTCCTTATTTAGAAACAAGACGTCCAAAATGAAGGCGGTGGCATTCTTGTAATTATATTTAAGGAAGTTGAGCCTTCAGCGTCCTGAATAAGAAATCAGGACTCCTTAAATTGATTTTTGGCGTCCTGATTTTTTTTCAGGACGTCTAAAATTGTTTCGCGCCATAAAAAATATGAGAAATATTTGTTTGGCGCCATAATATTTAATTTTTTTCAATAAAATTCATTTATGGCGACCTACATATATTTCAGGACGTCTTTAATGTGTCAATTCTTCGCTCCCGAATTTTTTGTTTGGCGCCAAGGATTTTCTTTAATATTAATTAGAAAATTTAATAATATTGGCGACTGAATCGAGAATCGGTGTCGCCATTTATAAAATATAGGCGACTGATTCTCATTCGGGTCGCCAAAATTGGAATATAGGCGACACTGAAAGATGATTCAGTCGCCTATAGTCAATTTTTTAGGTTAATAAACTCGCGCCTCTTCATTTTCCCTCACACACTCATACTCCGACAGAGGCCGCGAAATACTCTCGGACTCACTCGTTCCGCTCTTCGTCGCTTTCCTTGCCGTACGTCTCCGCCGTCGCTCCTTCGTCTCCGCCGTCGTCACCGATCGATCACGGTACTCTCTCGCTCACTCCGCCTCTTTCGCCGATCGAAGAGACCCACCAAACCCAAGTAAGCTTGTTCGGATGTTACTCTTAAGTTCTTTGATTCCTAATAACCCATTTTAATCGTTAATGCTTCTTGCTTATGGATTGGATTTTTGCTTCTGATTAGGATTCATGCCTCTCACTCGCTCACTCCACCTCCTTCCCGATCAAAACCTCGCGAAACCAAGTAAGCTTGTTCGTTCTTCTTGTTCTTTGATTCCAAACCCCATTTAATTGGTAATGTACTTCTTGCTAATTAAAAAGAATACAATTTGGAACTGCTCTTATTTGTAGATTTTTATTCAAGTAAATTTGGTGGCCAACTAAATTGTCTAAAGCTTCATTAAATTGGTCATGTCACACCGATTGGTTGTAGTAGTTGATTTTGAAGGATTATAGGAGTATTTTGTGATTAGATAGTGGTTTAGTTTTGGTTGTTCTTATGCCTCTCGGTCATTCATTGATTCTCTCATTAGATGTGCTTTGTGTTACTCTTCCCCTATCGAACTTCTATATTCATCGTAATCTCTTGGGTCTGCTTTATGATTAAGGCCCCAATGTCCTTAAAGGTAATACTTTGATAGCAATTAATTCAATGCAAAACACTTCTAGCTTTAAGCTGTTGTAAAAGCACGTTTACTTTAAGTAAACATTGACTCTATGGCTCTATGGTTTCTTTATCTTACATAATTGATAAATTGTTTATTTGAAATTGGTTTAGTTAGTAAGTTTAGGGTTATTAAGCTGAAATTGGTTGTTATTGAAATTTTGGGATGTCTTACTTTTAAGGGGAAATGTCACGAAATTTACTTAAAAGAAAACATGTCGTTCTTGAAATTGACATGAACTTAGAATCTTTTGCACAATCGGGTGAATATGAAAGCGTGCGGAGTGATGCAGAGACACCTTGTATCCCTGGGTGTACTAAGTATACACGGTTGACTGCGACCTTACATTTGGTCAACTTAAAGGCAACTTGTGGGTGGACCGATAGCAGTTTCACGTCACTGCTTGAATTGTTGTGTGATATGTTGCCAGTTGATAATGTACTTCCAAATCGTATGTATGAGGCCAAGAAAATCTTGTCTACGATGGGTATGGAGTATAAAAAGATACACAGTTGCCCTAATGACTGCATATTGTACGAAACGAGTACGAAGGCCTCGCAATTGTCCGAAGTGTAAAACTTCACGATACAAAGTGAAGAAAGTTAGTGTTTCTGGAGAGCAGACAACAAAAAGGCAACCTTTGAAGGCATTGTGGTATCTTCCAATAATTCCACGGTTTAAGCGTCTGTTTACTAGTGAAGCAACGGCGAAGAAGTTGAGATGACATTCTAATGAGAGAATATCCGATGGAAAATATCTTGACACCGGTGACTCTCCGCAATGGAAGAAAATAGACGAAATGTTCCCTCAATTTGGCGGTGAGCCAAGAAACCTTGGTGGGGCTTTGTACGAGATGGCTTCAATCCGTATCGAACTCTTAGCGGCACCCATAGTGCATGGCCGGTTCTCCTTGTAATATACAACTTACCTCCCGGCTATGTATGAAACGCAAGTATGTGATGCTTTCTATGATGATTTACGGACCAAAACAACCGGGAACAATATCGATGTGTACTTGGCGCCTTTGGTTGAGGATTTGAAGAAGTTGTGGGAGGAAGGCGTAGATGTGTTTGATGCATATAAGAAGGAGCACTTCAAGTTGCGTGCAATGATTTTTACCACGATAAACGACTTTCCCGCATACGGAAATTTGTCGTGGTACAGTGTGAAGGGCATAAAGCATGTCCAATATGTGAAGCGACACAAACTTCCATCAACTAAAGCACGGAAAAAAAGGTCTACCTCGGCCACAGGAGGTTTCTTCATCGGTTCCACCCATATCGTAAGTTAAGAAAGCGTTTTAACGGCTTACGGAGCGAATACGGCTCCAAAGGCGTTAACCAGGAGAGGACGTTTATAGTCGGGTGAAACATATCAACGTCATATTGGGTAAGCAGAAAGGAAGGCGAGTGAGAAGAATATATGGAAGAAGAGATCAATTTTCTTTGATCTTCCATATTGGCGTAGTCTTGATGTGAGACACGTCTTGATGTGATGCATGTGGAGAAAAACGTTTGTGATAGCCTTGTCGGTACTCTTTTGCACATACCGGGAAGACTAAGGATGGAATTAGTGCGAGACTAGATCTCGGTTGACATGGGAATAAGAGAAAGGTTACATCCACGAGTAATGGAAGATGGTAAGAGGGCATACATGGAGCCGACAACTCATACACTATCAAAAGCGGAGAAGAAAAGTTTGTGTGGATGTCTATATGACATTAAGGTGCCACAAGGATATTCTTCTAATTTGAGAAAGTGTGTCTCAATGAACGATTTGAAGTTAGTGGGAATGAAGTCCCATGATTATCATGTGTTGATGCAACAACTACTACCAATAGCTATAAGAGGCATTATGAAAGATGAAGTTCGATCCACTATAACAAGATTGAGTATTTTCTTCAATGCTATCTCGCAACAAAGTCATTGACATTGAAAAGTTGGATGAATTGGAGAATGAGGGTTATATTATTTTGTCCCAACTAGAGATGCATTTCCCTCCCTGCCTTTTTGATATCATGGTGCACTTGATAGTGCACTTGGTAAGGGAGGTAAGGCGTGCGGTCCGGTTTACCTAAGGTGGATGTACCCTTTCGAGCGATACATGAAGATCTTAAAAGGGTATTCTAAAAACCCTTATCTAGGAAGCCTCAATAGTTGAGAGATATGTAGTTGAAGAGGCTATGGAGTTCTCGCAAAGATTATCTATCGGGGCCGACGATACAATCTCGGCATGACGAGGGGATAAGCGAGGGAACTCGAGGAATCAAACCGAAGAATAAGCCTCGTGAAGAGGTGTTGCAAGCACACCCGTACATCATGAATAATACGGAAGAAGTTCAACCATACATTGATGAACACAAAAGAGTTTGAAGAATATGAATCCAAGGAAGAGTGACATGCGATAGCGAATGAGCAAAAGAAGACGTTCATAAAGTGGTTCGGTGAGAAGGTATTGCACGAGACCGGAGTGTCGATACAATCGAGTGGTTAGCTTTGGGGCCTTCTTTCGTGTCATCACTTGGAGCGGTTACGATGTCAACGGATATTCTTTCTACACAAAAGACCAAGATGATGTAAGTCTTGTGCAAAATAGTGGGGTGATGGTTGAAGCTGAATCCATGCACTTTTCGAGTTCGAAAGACAAAAACCGGTGGTAGCATCAATGGCCTATTATGGAGTGATCGAAGAAATATGGGAGATCAACTACAGCAAGTTCAAAGTTGCTTTATTGAAATGTAAGTGGGTTAGCAATAATGCTGTTGTAATAGATCCTAAATTTGGATTTGTCTCAGTTGATCTTCAAAGACTTGGTCATAGAGATGAGCCATTCATTTTAGCAAGTCAGGCGAAACAAGTGTTTTATGTTACAGACCCTGCAAATAAAAGAATGTCCATTGTACTTCAAAGTAAAAAACAGAAGTATGGTGAAGAATCCTTGAACCTTGACGATACACTCCCTTTCACAACAAATCCACCTACAACACGTGAAGTAGAATTGATAGATGATGAAGAATATGCTGCAAGAAAGGATCATTGTGAAGGAATATGGGACACCATGTAAAGTAAGATCTTCGATTACAAAATGATTTGTTTAACTACTATGTTCTTTTTGTGGTCGTTTAACATGTTGGTTCATTTTATTAATCATTTTATTATTTAAAAACCTATCTAACATAAATGATTGGTCTTTGATGAACAGAATATGTCTAGCTCGGACGAGTCATCGGGAGATAGGGTTGATATGCCCGTTGAGAGAAAAGGGAGAGGTAGCACACACATGGGTGAGCTAATTGCTCGCCGTGACAAGAAAAAGAGGTCGCATGTGGAGTTTGATGAAAATATGAATCCGGTTGGCGAGAGAGGAAGACAGACTTCATTAGCTATTTAGGCTATCCGGCTCGAAGCAAAGTGCGTATTGTTTACTCGGCTTGGAAGTTCGTTGATGATAAGACGAAGGATTTGATTTGGACACGATTTTGGTATCTCACTTTCGATATATCTCGCATTTGTATCTTTAGTCTTATTACTTGATTTCGTCATATCTTCTCTTTCACCTTGCAGCAAACATTTGATGTCCCTAACACTAAGGCCATGAGGAAGCATTGGATGGGCGAAGTTCGTCTCCGTTGGAAAGATTTTAAGAACAAGCCGACAAAAAGTATATTCGCGGGGCAAAGAGGGACCAAGATCCATGTAAGACCTATTCCTTCATTTCTCAGGAGGACTGGAGGGAGTTTTTGGCGTCCTGCAGAATCCACGAATTTCGGTAAAATTTCTGTCATATCTTATCTTTAATTTGAATCTACTTGAATTCGTACGATCGGTTTTGTTTGTTTTCGTGTCACGAAAACAAGCCAAGCCAATAGAGAGAGGCAAGCGAAAATAAGTATCCGCATTGCTTGTCTAGAGGTGGCTACAGAAAGCTGGAACGAAAGATGATGGAGGAAGAGCTGCAGCGATTGAAGGAAGCTTCCCAATCCGATCCTTCCATCGCTATCCAGGCCCCCAGCGTCCTCCTCGTCACAAAAATGGAAAGCTGCGAGGATGAAGGGGGACAAATACATCAATGAAGATGTTCTTTGCGATTGCCTCAAAGATCGTAAGTAGTTGAATTAGAAGTATTAAATAGCCTCAGTTGTTTCATACTATATAAGAGTTTAGTTATTATTTATGAAAAATCTTATGGTACATGATTCACTTGAGCAGCAGAGTAGCCAAGGCTCATTCACGCCGGGTATGAAAGATGTTATGGCACAACTACGGGGTGAAATGCAAGCTATGGTACAACAAAGAACGTACATCCGACGAATCCCCGAATATCCCCAAGAAGAAAGATAGTTTTCACCTCCAGAGGTACATATTAGCGGACCTTCTCCCCTCCAGAGGTAGTTATTGGCGGACCGTCTCACACTTTGCAGAGGTGCATATTAGCGAACCGTCTCACACCTGAGGTGCATATTAGCGAACCGTCTCACACTCCACAGGAGGTATAGCTTGCACCCTATATTTGGATGACACACACCGGCGGATTGTTGCCGATGGTCTTGTTTACCCGAACAAGACAAACACCACAACAAGCAAATTCCGGAAAACCAACGTCGGGTGATGTGACGAGTGTGCGAGAGGGGAAGAAGAGACAGCCGTCCCGATTGATGATGAGGAGGTTACCACACTAGGCGCTGCCATCACATGGTTCATCCTTTGGCCGACTAATCTTATTGAGATGTGGACGACACCTGCGATGGTAGGAAATACATTACTGATTGAGTGTGAGTTGTTTCCCGATTGATTTTCATTGCTCATTCACTCATAATATGTTTTTTTATGTTTTCATAGGATGAACAAGCTGCTGGCTTATTTTCGTACCTAGCACAGCTGCAAGAGATGTACAAGGACATCGGCCTCATAAGCTTGCAGATGCCTCCGGGCATTGTCGGTGCAGAAAAGACATATCCGATGACATTTGACAATAAAGATTTGATGGAGTTTTTGACGATGGATTGTTTAGATATACAGTTTCTTCAACTTGCAATCCCGTAAGTTTGTTTAACCCTTTAATTATGTTAGTACTCTTTTTTTGTTTAAGATCTTCAATAACATTTATCATTTCATTTCATAGTGTCTCGCCGTGAATTATGCGCCGCACACCACGAGCGAGTTTGTATGGATACTTATGTCCCGGATGCACGGCTTCGGCTCGCAAGACGTTACCCAGAGGTCAATTTATGTTGGTCTAACAATGGGCGACGGAGGGTCGTCTTGTTATCTAGCGCCAATACATGAAAGGTGCATACTTTTGTTTTGTCTGATAAGATTTTTGTGTCAAAATTGCGGTCTTATCTTAATTTAATATTAATACGTATATGTTGTAGTGGTCATTGGACGCCGTGTGTTGTTTGTCCGAGCAAGAACTCCTGTTATTGGTTCGATTCAAGTAAATGGCAATCCTACCGAGGATATCAAAAACATGTTTGCCGAGTAAGTAAATTTTTTCGAATCGTCGATTCTTCTTTTAAATGAATGGTTTAACATGTCTCGTTAATTTCCATTTTAATGATAGGGGCCTCAAAACGTATAGACGGCTTATCAATGCAAAAGAGCGGGGAGGACCGAAGTGGTTTAAACCGACGGTGAGTAGTTTCAATTCAAGTTATTTCATTGACACAAGTAGCTTTAGATATGCCTTTATTCGTTTTTAACAATTTGCCTTTGATTTATAGTGCCATCAACAACCTGGGAGCACCGAGTGCGGATATTACGTTATGAGTTGGATGCAATCCATCGTTAATGACGGACGTACTCAAGGTTTTCAAAACGTACGTAATCGCTCCGTGATTCTCAAGTTTATTTAATTTTTGTTGTTGTACTTGAGTTGTTAATTATTTCCTTCACTTAATTGGTTTATCTTATACCTTGTTTCCCCAATTTACGGTTTTGGGTACTAAGGATCCGTACTCGCAGGATGAGATCGATTCGGTTCGAGACATGATATCTAGATATCTTCTTCAACACATAGCGTCTAGTTAGTACCGAGCATGATTAATTAATATGTTAAGCGTTGTTCATTTGTATGTATTTGGTGTTTTGTCCGTACAAAATATGCAATTTTGGTGTTATATATAGTCCATTTATGTATTGTGTTAGAGTGAGATTCTTCTGTTGCTTGTGGTGGTTTCTGGCTGATTCTTCTGTTAGAGTGTGATTCTTCTTTACTTTTTTAAAAAAATTCAACAAAGGCGACGATTTTAAATCGGGTCGCCTTTGTTACGATAAGGCGACTCGATTATAATATCGTCGCTTAAATTCAACAAAGGCGACCCGATTTAAAATCGGGTCGCCTTCTTGAAATTAAGGCGAATTCTATCTTCTTATTTACCTATATAAGGCGATTCGATTTGAAATCGTCGCCTTATTACCTATATAAGGCGACCCGATTTCCAATCAGTCGCCTTATATAAATAAGGCGACGATTTCAAATCAGTCGCTCTATTAAAACGACTCGATCTAATATCGTCGCTTAATAAGACGACCTAATTTTGGATCAGGTCGCCATTTTGGAAATTTTCCTCTACCCCCTCCAAGACGTCCCTCAGAAAAGGGTCGTTAATTGGGTCTTATTTAGGTCGTTGTTTAGCATTTTTGTAGTAGTGTTTGTGTTCACTAGGTATGTTAAGAGAAGATCCATCTTTAAAACCAGTGCTGATACAAGAGAGGATACAACGTTTGCATGGATATAATATAACATACAAGAAGGCTTGGATGGCGAAAATGAAGGCCATTGTGAAGTTGTATTGTGATTGGGAGGAATCATATGCATTGTTGCCCAATTGGTTGTCATACATGACACAGTGTAACGTGGGTTCTGTTTACAGGCTTGAAACTAATGAATTGTGGATCCAACGTCGTGTGGTGCCAGACAAACGCGTCTTCAGTAGGGTTTTTTGGGCATTTCACCAGACCATTGAAGCCTTCAAGTATTGTAAGCCCATACTGCAAATTGATGGAACCCACTTGTACGGAAAATACAAAGGTGTCCTTATGATTGCGACTTCACAAGATGGAGACGGGAAGGTCCTTCCCATTGCCTTTGCTATTGTTCCTCCTGGTGAAACGTACGAAGATTGGTGGTGGTTTCTTTGTCTCCTACGTGATCATGTGACGCAGAGGCAAGGTATTTGTTTGATATCTGATCGTCACGCCAGTATCATTAAGGCGATTAAAGATCACCCTACTTGGCAGCCTCCACATGCGTATCATGTGTATTGCCTACGACATGTCGGTAGCAACTTTAATACTAAATTTAGGGACACGCAACTGAAGAAATCTGTTATGAAACTAGGTATAAGTTTAATGCTTTGTGTCCATTGTTATAAGTTTAATGTTTTGTGTCCATTGTTATAAGTTTACATTCTCTTTAACGTAGGGTACAGTGGCAGAATCCCCGTCATACATATGAGTCTCCACTGCATCAAAGTTATATCCCAATAAGCTCCTCCAGCAATCAGAATCCACCACTATGTCAGTCCCGCAGACGCGAGACTCCAGATGACCATCAACAAAGTTCATGTTATGGTAGAAAGCTCTCACCATAACCTCGAATGTGGACAAGTCATCTCGCCAAGCCTCTCGATGGGCATGATCCAACGTCGGCACTATCTCAAATCCCTCACCAAAGAAGAATGCTATGTCCAAGGACTTCGGCTTGCGGATGAGATTTTCATGATTTTAGCAAACTCTAAAACATTGACTTATAGGCCAACCAACCATATTATTCCAAATTCTATAAAGTTTGTTTCTAAGCCAATCAAGCTTTTTTAAGACGCATCCTATACATTTAGAGATCAAAGCTTCCTACAACAAGTTTCAAAAATGCTCTCAGTACACAATGCAACAAAGCACATTTATGGGAGAGCACCAATGCTATATACCCACACACATATCATATCACTTTCAAGGAATTGGACCACCAATCAATCGTAATATATAGTTTTGCAAATAAATAAGAATGAAACAATACATCACTAGCAAGACTCATTTGGAATAGGGAATCCACCACACCCAACCACATATATTCAATCGAGACTCATTTAAATCAAACACAACAACGAAATAGGGGAGAAAACATAACCCCACGCACCAAAAACGCAAAAACGCAAGAACAACCGTCAAATTCGAAATGGAGATGAGAACATACCAAAAGTGACGCAAATGACACTAGAACAAGTTTTCTTCGCTACCCACCAACGGATTCAACAAGAATTTGGGGCAAAAAACTGAGGGGAGAGGTTTGGGAGGAGGTTTAATCGATTAAGGCTGGGTGTGTGTGAGGAGGCGCGATTTGGGGGTTTTTAAAAAACCCGTCTGCCGACATTTAGTCGACTAAACCATATGGTTTAGTCGACTAAATGTCTGTATGGGCATTTTTAAAAACCTCGACCGGTTTAGTCGACTAAAAAATTTGGTTTAGTTGACTAAATGTCGGGGGCCTGGAAAAAAATTTTTCCCTCCATTTAGTCGACTAAATCAAATTTTTTAGTCGACTAAACAGGGGCAGATTGAGAAATAGTTTTTTGACAGGGGCATTTTGGTAAATAGTTATTTAATAAGGGGCAAATTCATAAATTAGCCAAGCCTAAGCCAACAAAGGTTGCACCTCAACTCATAATAATTAAATAATAACAAGACTTTTTTTTTTGGCTCGAATATAATAACAAGACTTTTTTGAGTTTCCAAAAGTTATTCATTTAATAACTAATTAATATTGTACGTGCTCTCTTTCACTTTCTTTATTCACTCGTGTTTTTCACAATTGTTCCCCCACCACCAAGCACCTACAACTATAAAGCATCAACATGTGGATTTTTGTGAATTACGCTCTTGATGATGGTCATTCTCTCTTTTAATTAGAATTCCCACCGCACAAATAGTTACGTACAGTGTTCTTTTGCTTTTTTCCGTACGGGGGTGGAGCCTTATGTTTGGGGAATAACTTGATAAGTAACCAAATCAAACTGTGGCCAATAAAGTACACTTCATTATCTTGCTTTTCCAATATATGTGGCGGTTTGCCTCCCAGCATCCCCCCTTTTTTTTAATACAAGAAAATTTAGGTAGGGATAGACACCGGTACTCCATCAGGGTCAGAACATATCTCTAGGTTCAAATAGCGCTTACAGAAGTACTTACTTATCGCCCACCAACAAAGCTGATATATGTATTCTCTACTTAGGGGCCTTATAGTAAATAATAGTAGGGAATGGAACCAGAATTAGTTAGAAGAGAGAGAAAGAGAGCACTGACGTGGCTAGGCTGAATAGGATATAGTCCGCTGTCATCGATCAATTGCCAAAAGTGTGAATGAAATATACTTGTTTTCTCTTCTATTTCCTTTCTTCTTCTATCAAGGTATCAAAGCCTTCTGTCTGGCCATGGCGCCACCGCCGCCGGACACGAGATCCCAGGACCGCCTGGGTGAGCCGGAGCACCGTATCGACACGCTCCACACCACGATGCATTCCCGTCTTGAACAGAGTACAAAGGAGATCGCTGACCTCAAACAGACTGCCAATCGACTTGAAGACCTGATGCAAAAGCTTGAAACACGTTTCACTTCTCCTCCCAATTCCACAAATGGGAAGCAATCTACTGGCTCTACTGGAATCAGAGATGGTAGTTCTGGCTCTATTGTGCTTCCCCGTGTCCCACCATTCGGAACCTTCCATGAGTTGCAGCAAAGCCAACCATCGTCGCACACCCACAACAATCTTCCTCTTACTTCATTCCCACAAAACAGAGCCGTGTGGAATTCCCGAGGTTCGACGGTTCTGATTTTTGAGGCTGGGCTTATCGCTGTCGACAGTTCTTTGAGGTTGACGGTACCCCATCGGAGCATCGGATTCGACTCCTCAGCATTCACTTGGAGGGGCATGCTTTACGATGGCATCAAACTTTTATGCGTCATCGTGCCTTTACTGAAATCAGCTGGGTGGATTATTTCAAGCAGATGAGGAGAAGTTTACTGATATTAAGGAAGAGCACCCGTTGATTGCCTTGAAAAAGCTCCAACAGGGTGATGGGTTAGTCGCTGACTATGAACGCCTGTTTGACGAGCTTCTATCGGAGGTCGACATTCCAGAGCCTATCGCGGTGAAGCTGTTCATCGGCGGTCTCCGCTCCGACATCCGCCAATTCATCTTGAACTTCTCACCGCCGTCATTAGCGAGTGCCACTTGCTCCGCCAGATTACAGGAAGCTACAATCCGCACCCTCCATGAGAATTCCCCAGGCCGTGATCGAAGATTTTCATCCTCAGGCTCTTATGGTCGTGGATTGGATTCAGGCTCCAAATACTCAACAGTAATGGGCTCTAAGTCTGGGCCATTTTCTTCCAATTCTACAGACCCTCTAAAATCTCAGAGCTC
Source organism: Acacia pycnantha (assembly GCA_025563575.1). Classification (NCBI taxonomy): domain Eukaryota; kingdom Viridiplantae; phylum Streptophyta; class Magnoliopsida; order Fabales; family Fabaceae; genus Acacia; species Acacia pycnantha. The sequence continues at coordinate 132,240 of JAMWYP010000447.1, forward strand.
TTTCTCTAAGTCCACTAGCACCGTGTCTCTCTCTACCTCTGTTGTACACTCATCTTCAGCTCCATCTCTAGGGTCAGTTTCGAGACCAACTCGGCACCTCTCCAAACGCAAAATGGACGACCGGCGCCGCCAAGGGTTGTGCTACTGGTGCCCTGAGAAATACTCCTCCGCTCACCGGTGTAAAGAATCTCATCTGTATATGCTAATCGTTGACGATGAGGATGAGCACTTTGAGGATGCTTTGGGTGATGCTCAAGGCACGACTGAGGGCAGTATTAATGCCATTGAAGGTCGTCTCCATACTTCCACTTTAAAACTTCACGCACGAATCAAGAATCAACCAATCATTGTCTTAGTTGACACTGGGAGCACGCACAACATTCTTGATGCCGGAGTCGTTCGCCGCCTGAGACTGAAAATGAAGGAGCGGGACCCTATTCGCTTGTTAGTTGCTGATAGCCGTCAGGTGAGTCTTTCTAAATATTGCCCTGATCTGAGTTGGGAAATGGGTGGCTTGCATTTCTGTTCAGATTTCCTGGTTATGAAGATAGGTGGGTATGATGCCATTTTGGGTGTTGACTGGCTCAAAACTCTGGTCGTTTTCAATGGACATGGAGTCCAAGGCTGTTTGTTTTTGAGTGGTGGCTGCCCCTGTTAGTGTACGGGGTTGAATGCGATGCCGGCGTCCATTCGAGGAGCTCTTAACTCTCCGTGAACTTGTGGTAGCCAATGAGTTATACCTCATAGGCACACCCTCTCAATTACATATACTGACTAGCCGCATATTGCACATCTTTCCCATGAACAGCAAGTGGAGTTGCGGACTCTCTTAGACACCTTTATTACTTGTTTTCAATGAGCCAATTGCGTTACCCCACCTGTGGCCTCGCGATCATTCCATTCCTCTCAAGGACTTCACCCTATCGCTTGTCGACCATATAGACATGGTCCTGTTCAGAAAACTGAAATTGAGAACCAGATTCACCAAATGCTTGTAAGTGGCATTATTCGTGAGAGTTCAAGCGCCTTTGCTGCCCCGGTAGTACTGGTTCAGAAGAAGGAAGGAACTTGGCGGTTTTGTGTTGATTACCGTAAGTTAAATGAAGCCACTATCAAGAACAAATTTCCCATTCCAGTGATTGATGAGTTGCTTGATGAGCTAACAGGTTCTACATTTTTCTCCAAGTTGGATTTGCGAGCTGGGTACCACCAGGTCAGAATGAGGGCTGATGACATAGCTAAAACGGTCTTCCGGACGCATGAAGGGTTATATGAATTCTTGGTCATGCCATTTGGCCTCACCAATGCTCCGGCCACATTTCAAGGTCTTATGAATTCTGTTTTCAAGCCTTATTTACGCAAATTTATTCTGGTCTTCTTCGATGACATTTTAGTCTATAGCAAAGAAGGGGTTCAAGCTGACCCTTGCAAACTTGAAGCCATCTCTTCTTGGCCCACACCATCGTCTCTCCGTGAATTGAGGGGATTTCTCGGCCTTACAGGATATTATCGTCGCTTCATTAGACATTTTGGTTCCATCAGTAAACCATTAACTGACTTGTTACGCAAAACTGAGAAATTTATATGGACTCCAGCTGTTGCCCATGCGCTTCAGACACTCAAGAATGTCATGATGTCTCCTCCTGTTCTTGCTTTGCCTCACTTCAATGACCCTTTTGTTATAGAGACTGATGCATCAGGTTCTGGATTAGGGGCAGTGTTATCCCAAAATGGCCATCCTTTGGCTTACGCTAGTAAAGTATTGGCTGACTAAGCGACATTTATCTACCTATGAGAGGAGATCCTTGCTATTCTGTTTGTTGTTAAGCAATGGCGTTCTTACTTGGGAGGTCGGAAATTTTTCATTCGCATGAGATCACTTACCCTTAAAACACTTATTGGAGCAAAGGGATCTGAATGAACAACAATTTAAGTGGTTACATAAACTGTGGGTCTCGCACTATGAGATTTTATACCGAAAGGGTAGTGACAATGTGGTAGCCGATGCCTTATCCCGTAGACTGACGGTTCATGTTTTGCTATCTCTTCTCCCGGTCTCTCCTCTCTATAACCGTGTTCGTGATTCTTGGCTTCTTGATACCTCCTTACAGCGGCTAATTAAGGATTTAGAATGAATCCTGATTCTCATTCCAAATATACTTGGCAACATCAACTACTGAAACGCCAAGGGAAATTAGTTGTGGCAGCCGATCGCACTCTTCGCCATGATCTTCTTACTTATTTCCATGCCGAAGGTGTTAGCGGACATTCAGGTATACACTCAACCTTTAAGCGTCTTGCTTCCATTTTTTATTGGAAAGGCATGGAAAAGGATATTCGTAACTTTGTTCGTGCGTGCACTACTTGTCAACGTTTTAAGCCTGAATTGGTTGCTTCTCCGGGTCTCCTCCAACCACTTCCTATTCCTGAACATGTCTGGTCTGAATTGTCTATGGACTTTATTAGTGGGCTGCCGAAATCATATTCTAAAACCACAATCTTTGTTGTAGTGGATCGTCTTTCTAAGGCTGCTCATTTTATGGCCCTCAAACACCCTTTTACAGCAGTGGATGTTGCTCATATTTTCATGGATAATGTTGTCAAGTTACATGGTTTCCCTAAGTCTATCGTGTCTGATAGAGATCCAATTTTTTGTGGCAAATTTTGGAAGGAATTGTTTCGCTTATATGGTGTAAACCTTCACTATCTTCAGCCTATCATCCTCAAACGGATGGGCAAACTAAGTCCTTAATCGTTGTTTGGAGTGCTACCTCCATTGCATGACTGGTGACTTCCCTAAGCAATGGACTAAGTGGTTAACCCTCGCTGAATTATGGTATAATACCACCTATCACTCAGCCATTGGTATGACTCCTTTTGAAGTTGTGAAAGGCAACTACATATTGGGGACATGGTTTATCTCAAACTTCATCCTTTCAGAAGGAACTTGCTGAACAGCTCTTCCCTTCACAAATTGGCTGCACGCTATTTTGGGCCCTTTAGAGTCTTGAAAAAAATTAGTGATGTGGCTTATGAGCTTGACCTCCCTTCCACCACTCGTGTGCACCCTGTCTTCCATGTCTCCCTTCTCAAGAAGCATGTTGGTCCTGCTGTTCCTATTGCACAGTCACTTCCTCCAGTGGATGACCAAGGCCAATTTGCCCTTGAACCTGAATTAATACCGAGCCGCAAGCCGGTACGTCGCAACAACCTTCCAGCTTACTCAAGTCCTTATCCAATGGAAGCTGACACAACCGGAGGATGCCACCTGGGAAGACCTTTCCGCTATACAAGGCCAATTTCCCAATTTTCCTACCACTGCTGAGCCTACTCATGAGATCCTTGTGGACAAGGATTCTTTTTAGGGGAGGAGTAATGATATATGTATTCTCTACTTAGGGGCCTTATAGTAAATAATAGTAGGGAATGGAACCAGAATTAGTTAGAAGAGAGAGAAAGAGAGCACTGACGTGGCTAGGCTGAATAGGATATAGCTGCTGTACTAATCAATTGCCAAAAGTGTGAATGAAATATACTTGTTTTCTCTTCTATTTCCTTTCTTCTTCTATCAAAAGCCCTCACATTGACTAACTACTATCGAACCTCCTCCTTTTTGGGGTGAAGGCCGATGTCTTAGCTCTGTGTCACTCCTCATTACCCCATCATTCCTTTTCGTTTTGGCACATACAATTTCCACTTTTCTTTGACCTTCAACATGTCCACAGCGTAGTTACAGGCCAACGCTTGACTTCAATTCTGATCCTCACTTGTTACATGTCACAGCCTGCTGGATTGAACAGAGTGTTAATTGAAAACCTTAAGTCTATCACAGGTGTGTAATTTTATTCACTTGTTATGATTATATATTCTATGTTTAGGACGAACTTAAGTGTACGAATAATTTAATATTTTAAGTTGCATGGATGTAATAAAGTGTGGCTTCAGGTGTCAAACTTTATCTATAGCTCAAAAGTATATTAGAAATCATTCTAAAGCATGAATGACTCCCAAAAATAAAAAATAAAAAATTCGAAGTCCAAGAATTTCTCAGTTTTAATTTGGATTAATATTCAAAAGTTAAAAAAATTTGAATTACTATTCATTCAATAAATTCAATATTTTTCTAAATTACAAGGGATTGATGGCACTTAGCTTGCATTCTCAAAAGTTTGATTTAAGACAGATGGGAGCATATTTTTTGCTCATCACTTTTCAAGGCATGCTACACATTCTGGCATTGCCCATGGAAGCTGCCAAATGCAAGGCAGTGTTGTTTCTATGATTAGGAGTTCGTAGAGCCTTTACAAGTTCCCCTTCATTAGGTTGTGTCTGCGATATGACGTGGACCATCTGATTCACCACGGGCTCTTTCCCATCAGAGACTGCTATGTGCAACGCAGTGTGACCTAGGCGAGTTATTCTGACCTTGTGAAGCCTCACGTATTGCTTATACATTTCAATGACATTGTCCCATTCTCCTTTCATGGCACATGAGAATAATTTCTTCTTGTTGTGGCTCTCGTTCTGGTCCATGGCTTTTGGTTGTTTGTTTCTGTTTCTGAGCTACCTAATTTAATTAATTACTATCCAGTGATAGTTCGTTTAAATACTCATCGGCAAGACACTGATTATCTACGGGCCAAAGTTTATGAGTAAATACCTTTTTTGGTCCCTGAAAAAAAACACGGACCCCATTTTGGTCCCTAATACGTAAAGTGTTTAGTGGGAAACTGGCCGGTCCTTCCAGTATTCATTGCTTGTGTGGCCGTCTGGACAGAATGCAATTTTTCCTTCTTTTTCAATTAAGGATTCTGCAAAAAATGCATTTCTCTGAGTATACGTTTGTTTGAAATTTTAAGAACGGGAATAGATAAAATATGTTACTGTAAGTTTTTTTTTTATATGTATTTTGGTGTATGATATTTTTTGGATTAATCATTATTGGCTAGCTGAACCGCATCTGTGATATAAAATATCGTTTCAATCTAATGTGACCCAAAAAAAAAAAAAACAACAGATTTATTGGTTTAGAGTGATCATTTTGATATTATGTAATTATAACGTAACAATAAAGAGTTGGTTTATAAGATCATATTAAATCCTATTGGGTCTTTAGTTTTGGACGAGCCACCTATGCTGGGAGGGGGGTTCGTTTCTCTCCTAAATCATTTTTCTCCTTATCCCTTATTAGTTTTAAATTTTAGTCATTCATTTTATATCTAACTGCTTAAAGAAAGCCACATCACCTAAAGTATTTTTTTTAGTACTAGTCAGAATTCTGAAATAGTTTGTCAAGATTATGTAGTACTTTTTTAATACTCGTCAGTATCTTGAAATATTCTTTTAGTCAGTATTCTGAAGTATCTTTTTAATATCAGTCAGTATCGTGAAATATTTTTTAATACCAGTTAGTATCCTGAAATATTTTTTCAAGATCATGAAAGATTTTTACAGTATAGATCAGTATTTTGAAATATTTTTTTAAGTACCCGTCAATACCCTAAAATATTTTTTCAAGATCCTAAAATAATTTCTCAATATCATGAAGCATTTTTTTTAGTACAAGCCAGTATCCTGAAGTATCTTTTTAGTATCATTCAATATCTTGAAGTATTTTTTTAAGTATCATTCACTATCCTAATTAAGGAAGTTATTTAAATTACTTTAGAGTATTTTAATTTTTAATTTTTTCTTCAAACTAATTAGTTTTATTAATAAACTAATATACTCCCTCCGGTCCTAATTATATGTCTGATTCTGCATTATGTGCATAAAGGAAATACTTGAATATCATTTGAATCACTCTTGGATAATGCTTTAATAATTGATTCCCTTTTATAGTTTCTCCGTACGTGTTAGCGAAAACCCCGCACCTGCAAAACCTTACCGCCAAAATGGCAAAGACTAGGAAGAAGAGGATCTGAAGATAATACATGGGCAATTTAGTCTTTCTATTTTAATATTTTAATTTCTAATCCTTCAAAATAATTACCATTTTTATAGTATTTATTAATAATATTATTTATGCTAGGTCCTTTATTATAATTTTTCCTATTTTTAATATCAATATTTTAAGAGCTATCAGCCTATCGTACGCGCCCATATTGTGGGCACATAAATGAATTTTCTCAGGTACATAATCTTTTGCATTTTTAACTTATTCTGGAGTCTCAAACGCCAAAACCTAGCTGATATAGTATTTAAAGTTCAAGTGACTGTAAGCTTTGTAATATAACTTTAAATTTGCCAGGAAATTTTTGCTGAATTGCGATATTGTAGTCCGCATCTTTACAGACATGTCTATTTCATCGAGCCTCTCTCTGAGACAGTGCCCAGATCATTACGCCTTTCGTGCGGGTGGGATATTGTCCTTGAAATTTCAAAATGTAATAATTTTGTATCATATTATTAAGAAAACTAAGGTTGATCGTTAAAAAATTAAACATGAACTATTAACTTTTTAACTGTAAAGACAACATTGCTACATTTTAAAATTTTCAGAATAATATTGAATTTAAAAAATTTCTAGACAATATTGCTCCTCATAAAAAACTTGCAAGATAAATTTAAAACTTAACCCACTAGAAGAACGTGACGGTGAAGGCGCCAACAGGATGAGTTAGAGTTACTTATTAAAACCCAACAAGTTCAATTATGCGTAGATCATCGAAAAGTTTAAAAAAAGTGATGGTTTCATTAAACTTTAAATTGGAGGAATGCTAGAATAAAGACGTAAAGCAAGATTGATAAAAGCGACTTTTGCTTTTTGTGGGGCACAGTGGGCCAAAGCCTAAGCGCACAAAGGTTGCACCTCAACTCGTAATTAAATAATAACAAGACTTTGAGTTTCCAAAAGTTATTCATTTAATAACTAATTAATACTTTACGTGCTCTCTTTCACTTTCTTTACTCACTCGTGTTTTTCACAATTGTTCCCCCACCACCAAGCACCTAAAACTATAAAGCATCAACATGGGGATTTTTGTGAATTACGCTCTTGATGATGGTTATTCTCTCTTTTAATTAGAATTCCCACCGCACAAATAGTTACGTACAGTGTTCTTTTGCTTTTTTCCGTACGGGAGTGGAGCCTTATATGTTTGGGGAATAACTTGATAAGTAACCAAATCAAACTGTGTCCAATAAAGTCCACTTCATTATCTTGCTTTTCCAATATATGTGGCGGTTTGCCTCCCAGCATCCCCCCTTTTTTTTAATACAAGAAAATTTAGGTGGGGATAGACACCGGTACTCCATCAGGGTCAGAACATATCTCTAGGTTCAAATAGCGCTTACAGAAGTACTTACTTATCGCCCACCAACAAAGCCCTCACATTGACTAACTACTATCAAACCTCCTCCTTTTTGGGGTGAAGGCCGATGTCTTAGCTCTGTGTCACTCCTCATTACCCCATCATTCCTTTTCGTTTTGGCACAATTTCCACTTTTCTTTGACCTTCAACATGTCCACAGCGTAGTTACAGGCCAACGCTTGACTTCAATTCTGATCCTCACTTGTTACATGTCACAGCCTGCTGGATTGAACAGAGTGTTAATTGAAAACCTTAAGTCTATCACATGTGTGTAATTTTATTCACTTGTTATGATTATATATTCTATGTTTAGGACGAACTTAAGTGTACGAATAATTTAATATTTTAAGTTGCATGGATGTAATAAAGTGTGGCTTCAGGTGTCAAACTTTATCTATAGCTCAAAAGTATATTAGAAATCATTCTAAAGCATGAATGACTCCCAAAAATAAAAAATAAAAATTCGAAGTCCAAGAATTTCTCAGTTTTAATTTGGATTACTATTCAAAAGTTAAAAAAATTTGAATTACTATTCATTCAATAAATTCAATATTTTTCTAAATTACAAGGGATTGATGGCACTTAGCTTGCATTCTCAAAAGTTTGATTTAAGACAGATGGGAGCATATTTTTTGCTCATCACTTTTCAAGGCATGCTACACATTCTGGCATTGCCCATGGAAGCTGCCAAATGCAAGGCAGTGTTGTTTCTATGATTAGGAGTTCGTAGAGCCTTTACAAGTTCCCCTTCATTAGGTTGTGTCTGCGATATGACGTGGACCATCTGATTCACCACGGGCTCTTTTCCATCAGAGACTGCAATGGCTGCAATGCAGTGTGACCTAGGCGAGTGATTCTGACCTTGTGAAGCCTCACGTATTGCTTATACATTTCAATGACATTGTCCCATTCTCCTTTCATGGCACATGAGAATAATTTCTTCTTGTTGTGGCTCTCGTTCTGGTCCATGGCTTTTGGTTGTTTGTTTCTGTTTCTTACCTAATTTAATTAATTACTATCCAGTGATAGTTCGTTTAAATACTCATCGGCAAGACACTGATTATCTACGGGCCAAAGTTTATGAGTAAATACCTTTTTTGGTCCCTGAAAAAAAACACGGACCCCATTTTGGTTCCTAAAAAAAAAGGTCATTTTTCGTCCTTTTTAGGGACTAAAAATGACTTTTTGGGAATTTGTAAGGGATTAAAATGTCCACAAAAAAGGACTAAAAGGGATCTTATTCGTCCTTTTTATGGACTAAAAAGGACTTTTTTTTTGTCAGATACCAAAATGGGGTCCGTAATTTTTTTTCCAGGGACCGAAAAGGGTATTTACTTCAAGTTTAATTTGCTTGGTTAACAAGCTATTCCCCTAACATATGGCTCCCGCGGATCCCGTACGGATGTCGCAAAAAATGGCATCTACCTTTGTGCGCTTATGCTTTTTCCCCGCCGTGCCCCGAGAAAAGTAGAAGTCGCTTAACTTGATGACTCTAATAACTAAACCATCAAGTTTAATACTAAACCATCACTTTTTTTTTTTTTTAACTTTTTGATTTATCTATGCATAAATTAGCTTAGGTTTTAAGTTATTCTAACTCATTTGGTTGGCGTCTTAGCGATCACGTTCTTCTAATTAATTAAGCTGTATGTCATGAGCTCAACTGCATCTTCATGTGCATTTGGATTTTAATATATTAACTTTATTTCAAAAGTATCAAAAGCCTATTTTCACTCGAATTTAAAATACTATATTGGCTAGGTGTTTTCCTTTTTGTGCCTTATTTTAAAACATTCTAGCTGACTTTCGTATGGACTATGAATTTTATTTTGTAAGAAAAGGAAAATTGCAACCATGTCCCAATTAATAGACTTAATGACAACCAAGTCCTCCAAAATTATCAAATTTCACTGAAGTTCCAAGGGACCAGGGTGCTATTAATTCTAAACATGAAAGTACAATTTTGCCCCTTTGTTAGTAATGATAAGTTTAGAGCATTCAATGACAAACAAGTGAGTACAAAAAATATGAGTTTGATCAAAAGGCAAATACAACTTACACATGTTCCTCTCCCTCATCATCCCTTATTGGTTGTATATTGTCATCTACATTCTCTCCTACATACACATGACTATTTTCTCTATTGAATTCCATAAAATGTTCTACTTCTTCATAATCTACAAGGTCCACAAACGTTATTGTATCAAAGGTCAATGTGAATTTCATGAAAATTCTACTACTTTTTTTTCCCTAACTACAATTGATGCTACAATATAATTGTTCTCAACTTCTAATACGTAGTGTCTTCCTTTATGGTTTTTGTTCTAACGCTACCCCTCACATATTGCAAATCATATTCTCCTCCATTTAAAAATTGTCCCCCTATATGCAAAAAACATAATATATGATTTTCAGACATACTAGCCATCTTTTCTGTCACACTGCAGAACAAAGTTGTTATTAACAACTATACAAGTAACATTAACAATTTTAGAGCACTATATTGACGACATGTTTTGAAGTCACATAACAAGAATTATAAACACATAAAGTTTTCTCCTTTCCATTTATCCTTGTCTAAGCATACAAAAACATAGCACAATCTCCGTAGCAGAAATTCATACCCTCTCACACACTCAATGAAACAATAACATAAATCATAAAGACAACATATAATTAACAATCATTAGATGCTCTAAACTTGTTATTGGCAGCTTTAAACTTGTCATTACTAACAAAATGGAAAAACTGTACTTTCATTTTGAAATTAATAGCACCTAAGTTCCTTAACATTTTACTGTAATTTGATGATTTTGAGGGACATGGTTTCCATTAAGTCTATTAATTGGGACATGGTTGCAATTTTCTCAAAATTAATTGGCTAAACTTTGGCTCAAAATCAGAAAAATTAATGGCAAAATGAACAATCGTAGAACGCAAGGGTGAAGAAAGTGAAAGAGATTAAAATAAAAGAAAGGACAGAATTAATTAGGCACTTGGAAAGTAGTGATGCTTCCATTTTAGTTTTGGGACATGGCATCTAGATTAAAAATTAATTAGTAATTAAGTTGTTAATCTTGTCTTTTATTTCTTTGACAGACCAAATAAATAAAAGCTAAGCTTAGGGAAGAATGATTATTCCAAGGGAGTGACTTTGTCCCTATCAAAGAAGAGGCCAGTGGGACCTGTTGCAGCAGGCACAAATGCTAATCTGACTATATGTTTAGCAGCTAATTCATCAAAGAAGTCATAGTCCTGAGTCATGTCAGTCTTGACAAAGTCCGGAGACACCGAGTTAACTCGAAAACTCGGGTAGTTCTTGGCAGTTAATCTTGTGTAGACATTAAGGGCAGCTTTGGCTACTGTATTGGGAGGCGTCATGGTGGGCCATCCTTTCTCAATCCACGTTCCTTGTTCATAGTCCTTCATGAACTCACTCACCACCTCATCTAGCTTTTCTCTTGTGAGACTCTCCAAGTCACTGAGTACCTCTCTTGCCCGCTCATGTTTTATGAGCTGCATGCAATTCACAAGCCACACACACATATATGAACGGAATATTCCAATCAGTTGAAACCAAAGATTATATATAACTACGTCCGGTCTTTAATATAATATAAGAGCCACTTGACTTTTTTTTAAGAGATTAAGGAAGCTAATTAAATTACATTAAAGTATTTATTTTTATCGTTCTTCTTCAAACTAATTAACTTAACTTATAAACTGAAACACAACATATATATATTATGATTAAGGACCGAAGGCCGGGAAGGGAGTATATAGAAATGATGAAGTATATAGGTGCCTTGATGAGTCCGGCAAGAGAGGTGACATTGACAATGGTGGGAGAAGAGGATAGCTGAAGAAGAGGAAGGAGGGCTTCGGTGACTCCAATGGCACCAAAGTAGTTAGTGTCAACACATTTCCTTGAGATGTCCTCATTGCATTTTACTATTTCATCCTATTCTATTTCCTTCCCACTAACCTGTCACATAGACACACACACAAAATATTATGAAGGGTATGTTTGTAAATGAGTGAGTATATACATTACTACTAGCATTATATTTTTATCTAAAGTGAAGATCAAGCTTACTTTTTTGAACAAAGCCTCGCCATTCACTGGGTCTGGATAGACACCTGCATTGTTTACCTGCACTAAAATATGTCAAACATCCTTTTATATATTATTGAAACATGACATTATTGAACATACTTAGTTGAACCATATAATACCAAAATGTCAAGTTTGCCAAAGGAGGTGGTGATGAAATGAGTGAAGGAAGCAATGCTTGAGGGATCAGTGACGTCAAGCTGATGAAACAACACAGAGTCTGATGATGAGACACCAATCTCTTGTTTCAGCTTATCAAGTGCTTCCAAACCTCTAATCTCGTTTCTTGCTGTGAGCACCACCTTCACGCCTCTTGTTGCCAACTTCTTGCATATTCCATATCCAATCCCCTTGTTTGCTCCAGTTGTACTACTGCATACCTACAACAATACTTACATTCAGAGACTTGACTCTTTTAAAAAGATCTCATTTCATAATACATCTATGCTTCAATAATAAAAGAGGCCGGTTAGGGAAGGTAATCACGTATGTACCTGTTTGCTTCTTCTCCCATAGTCTACGCTTTTGGTTTTGATCTGCTCTAGCTCTGTCACCTTCTTCTTACAATGTTCGTCCAACTTTCATGCCGCATAAAAAACATGCACACACACACACACATATATGCTTCATCTCTTCGTTTTTTAATACATCCCGTACGTACAATCATTACATTTTTAATCAAAATATATTAATGGCCCATTTGTCTTTCATTTCCTCAATCATGCACAGTTTGAGAAAATATTTAAGGTCATGAAGAAAACAAAAGCTGATCGTTACTTTTTTGTATTATGCATCAAATTAAGAATGAATTAGACATATATTAGTGTACTGCTCTTATGTCATAATTTCAGGGACCGCGCACGAGCAGCTTCTTTTTAGACATATATATCTATCGATCAAAGATTCCTATTTCTCTGTCTTATATAGAAAAATAAAAAATTCCCTTATCTCCACGTAATTATCTCTCTGTGTGTGTTTTTTTTTTCTTTTTGATGAAATTGGCAAATATCTGGTTATGGCATTTCATGAAAACACGCCATCCAATTTAATGCAAACTGTGTTGACCCTCTATTAACCGGTAATATGCGTGATACTTGTTGGATGGACGGGTTATCTAAGGAGTACAAGAAGAAGAGATGAAGAAGAAAGTAGTGCACAATGTCATTAACACCACTCGTTACATTTGTGATTTTTTTGTTACATTCACCATTTCTAATCCCAATGCACGTGGTTAGGGGGTCTGGACAAGGATTTGCAACAGTCAGATTTTGAGGGATTGCACATAGACTTACCCTAGCACGTTCGAAAACTTACCACATTTACTCAAAATGAAATCTACTCGTTACATATGTGATTTTTTTGTTGCATTCACTTTTCCTAACCCCAATGCACATGATTGGGGGTCCGGACAAAGATTTGCAACAGTCATATTTTAGGTGAATTGCACATGGACTTTTTTTATGCTAAGAGCTCCTGAAGTAAAAGTTTTTTGTGCTGAGCACTTCTGGAGTAAAAGTTCATTTGCCAATCTACACCTTATCCCTTAAAAAGTTAACATTTTAATGGACATTTGTTTTTTTTCTAACGACGTTATGCTGACTTTACATTTTTAAAAGTTTTTTTGGTAATTTTGATCCACTTAAAACTTTTTGTGATGGGCGCTCCTAGGGTATTTGGTCAATTTGCACCTTAACCCATTCTTTAAAGCCCATTTACACTTTCTTGTAAATGGGATTCTCTCTGTTTTTAAATACAAGCTTTAAATTTGTGAATAAATTTATCTCAAAATATAAGTTTCTAATAGAACCCTGGAACAGTAGTGTATTTACTATAATTAATTAATAAACTCTGGTCTAATTGACTCCACAAGCTTCTTGTGAATCCAATTAGGTCAGCCTCTCTTTAACAATTAATAGAGCCAGAGTCTGCAACTCCACTAATTCCTAAAGCCCAGGAGAACACTCCAATGATTTACTCTCTAAATTATTCGATGCTTTATTGATGAGGCACTAGGCCTATTTATAATAATTTACAGAGAGAGACTCTATCAAAAAGATAAATACTGAAACCATAAATATATCTAAATCTTAATAACTCTTAAAGCTAGAAGATAATATCTAATAAGATATTCTTCTTATTTCCTAATAATAATAAAAGATACTAAAGGATTTAAACAACTTAACTAAAAATCCTAACAATTATACCTTATCTAATAAGATATTACAATTATATCTTATCTAACAAGATATTAAAACAGACTCGATAAAATAATTAACCTAATTCCTAATTTAATTTAGGGCGCTTATTCTTTCTAGAATAAACCAATCCATAGTGATTAGGATCTCTATCAGTTTCATTTTAGCTTTATTAAAGCATTTACTGCAATTTTTTTTTTAAAAACTTTACCCCTTGACTTTATTTATTATGTTGGTTGTATTTCTCTCATTTATCCTCTATACAAATAAGGGTATAGTTGAAAAAAATATTAATTATTATCAACTAATTTTAACTATTTTCTTATTATTTAAATCGTATATTAAGAGACCAAGAGAATATGGCAAGAGCATCGGCGTGTAACGCGATTGAATTTGATTAAGCGATCGACTTTTGCTTTTAGCAGGGCACGGTGGGCCAAAGTCTCTAACCGTACAAATTAAAGGGTTGCATCTCGACTCTTAAATAAATAAAAGACAGATGAAGTTTCCAAAAGTTATTCTGGATTGGGAAAGATCACGAGTTTATGACCTGAACGTACGGCTGAACCTGATTAAGATGTCATTATTATTAACCACAGTTTAATACTCTTAGTTAAAACAAAACCAAAAATTAAAGGAGGCTTCAGTTCCCAAGTGCCATGTGCTCTGTCGCTACTTCTTTTTTCTTTTTCTTTTTTGGAAAATAAAGGCAAGCCGAAGCTTGAAAAGTAGGAGAGGCTAGTCTATGAAAAACTAGCACCAAAATATAACAAACTAGTAAAAGAACTAGGATCTACAGACCAATTGGTCATGTAAAGCTATATCCAGGCATCCTGGAGGAATTGCCTTTCTTTACTCATGTTTTTCACACTCATGTTCCCCGCCACGAAGCCCTTAAAACAAAAGAGCATCAATATGTTACCCATTTTTGTGAATTTCACTATTTATTGTTCTCTTTTTTGGACTTCCCACCGCACAAATACATGTATGCATACACACACACCCCATCTGATTCAAAATATAAGAGCCAAATACCTATTTTACATTTATCAAGAAATTAGTTAAAAGTAGTTAAAAACAATAAATATGCAAGATATTTATTTTCTTTTTCCGATATATCCTTGTTTATCAAGGGAGTAACTAAGAGATAATAAATAAGAAAATGGAAGAAAGAGAATGTCAGGGAAAAGAATGATGAGAGAATGGAGCAATTTTTTGCTTTTTTTAAAAAGCAAAAGTAAAGAATACACTATTCTTTTCGCATAATATAGTTTGTTTTCTAGTTGTTGCTTCTAATATTCTTTTCGTCTAGCCACTGGAACCATCTGTACGTTTGAGAGAATAACTTGATAAGCGAGCAAAATGGGGCCAATAAAGTAGATCATCATTCTCTTTGCTGAACAGTATTTAAACAATGAACAATATCACTAGCTAAGCTATCACTGGATAGTGATTAGCTCAGAAGCGGAAACAAACGGAATACTAAAGCCATGGAGGATTACAAGAGCAACAAGAATACACTATTCTCATGTGCCATGAGAGGAGAATGGGAAAAGGTCATTGAATTGTACAAAGACGATGTGAGCCTTCACAATGCTAGAATCACTCGCTCAGGACAGACTGCGTTGCACATAGCAGTCTCTGATGGGAAGGAGAACGTGGTGAAGCAGATGCTTCAAGTCATGTCGCAGAATGACCAACTTGAACTTGTAAGGGCTCTGCAAACTCATAATCATAGAGGCAACACGGCCTTGCATCTAGCGGCTTCCATGGGCAATGCCACTATATGTCGCATAATTGCCAGCGTGGAGGCTACCTTAGTGGATGACCGTAACGATGGCGGCGAGACGCCTCTCTTCTTGGCCGCTCTCCATGGCAGAAAACAAGCTTTTATTTCCCTTCATAGGATCCGAAACCCTAACATCATGGATCCTCCCTTCTATGGTAACTGCAGAAGGAACAAGGGTGACACTATCCTTCACTGTGCTATCAACGGTGACTACTTTGGTACGTATTCATTCATTCTCAACTCTTTAATTTCTACTGGCTAGCTTCTCCATTGTACTCCTCCAATCCTTTTAATAAAAGCCTTAAATTTGAATTATCTTAGTTCTTTTTAAAAGATCTCAATCGAGTTGCTTGAACTTTTATCGTGTTTTTACCATTTTTGCCCCGAACTAATTATCCCTAATTATGGAAGCACATACTCTCTTTTTACATGCTTGTCCCTCTAATTAGATATATGAGAATTTAGTGTGTGTGTGTGTGTGAATCGAGTTGCTTGAACTTTTATCGTGTGTGTGTGTCTCAATCGAGTTGCTTGAACTTTTATCGTGTTTTTACCATTTTTGCCCTGAACTAATTATCCCTAATTATGAAAGCACATACTCTCTTTTTACATGCTTGTGTGTGTGTGTCTCAATCGAGTTGCTTGAACTTTTATCGTGTTTTTACCATTTTTGCCCCGAACTAATTATCCCTAATTATGGAAGCACATACTCTCTTTTTACATGCTTGTCCCTCTAATTAGATATATGAGAATTTATTGTGTGAGTGTGTGTGCTTGTCCCTCTAATTAGATATATGAGAGTTTATATTTATCGTGTTTTTACCATTTTTGCCCTGAACTAATTATCCCTAATTATGGAAGCACATACTCTCTTTTTACATGCTTGTGTGTGTGTGTCTCTCAATCGAGTTGCTTGAACTTTTATCGTGTTTTTACCATTTTTGCCCTGAACTAATTATCCCTAATTATGGAAGTACATACTCTCTTTTTACATGCTTGTCCCTCTAATTAGATATATGAGAATTTATTGTGTGTGTGTGCTTGTCCCTCTAATTAGATATATGAGAATTTATATATCTGTGTGTGTGTGTTTAAAATATATATATAGACATGGGGTCACTCCTCTCTCTCTCTGTTTCAGTACCTTTTTTTGTTTTCCCTATGTGATGTTGTTATTGTAATATATATATTTTCGCTGCCCAGAGTTATCTATTCTTCGTTGTTCGTGAGTTGGGTTTTTTTTTTTTTTGTAATCGTTTTATCTTTCAATAAAACTTGATCTTTTACCAAAAAAAAAAAAAAATGTCTTATAGAAAAAAAATACAAAACGCATTCAGATATGAAATGGAATAGGTATGTTTCCCATTTTATTTCTTGAAAATAATTTTATAATAATTTCCTGTATTCCAAACATCATTGCATATACAGGTTTGTTCTAGAACAAGAAAAATTGCATTTGAAGAATGAATTACAACATTTTGAGCTTGACATTTCTAAACATCCAGATTTAATTAATTTATCAACTACATCTGAATTATGTCAAGAGCTATTAAGAACTAGAAAGTTTATCATTTACCATTTTATTGATAGAGTGATTAGACTTATACTCACTCTTCTAATTTCTACAGTAACTACTGAAAAATCTTTATCTGCTATGAAGATAATCAAGAACAGGCTTCGAAATAAAAAGGAAGATCAATTTCTTGATGATTCTTTGATTACATACATTGAAAAAGAAATTGTTTTGAGTTTTAGCACGAATTCAATTATAGATGAGTTTAACAATATGAAAACACTTAGAATAAGAGTCAAGTAAAGTGATCTTAATTTTTGTAATAATTTTCTTTCAATTTTTTGTATATTAGGTTTGTATTATATTTTAAGTACTTTTATTTATAATATTTTTTTTTTATTTTCGCCCCCCGTTATTAAAATTTCTCGCTCTGCCCCTGTATGTATGTGTGTGTGTGTGTTATTTAGATTAAATTATATGCTGCTTTCTGGAAAAAAAAAATTTGCACCCAATATCTCAAATTAATTAGTTTACAGTCTTGCATTCATAAATATTTGTCTTGTAATACCAACATCCAGAAAACTAATTAATTTGAAATATTGGGTGTAATTCTTTTTTTTCAAAAAGCAACATATAATTTAATCTAAATAAATTAAATATATAAAAAATAGAAATCAAATGTCTCATCCCTCTAATCAGAGGGAAAAACATGTAACAAGCACATAAGGGAGAAGCACCTAATATAAACCCAACTAATTGGATCATATTCCCTCCTTTTATCTTTTTTCGTACTATAGTATTCTCTTTCATACTTTCTCTCATTAATACTCTACTACCTCTTCGGTCCTAATTATAAGATCTAGTTGACTTTCTTTGGAGAAATTAAGGAAGTTAAATAAGTTACTTAATCATTTCATATGTTGTGTATCCTTAGATTATGCATTAATTTATTAGTTAAACTAATTAGTTTATAGAAAAAAATAAAAATAAAAATACTCTAAAGTAAATTAATTAGCTTCCTTAATTTCTCCAAAAAAATCAACTAAGTCTTATAATTAGGATCGGAGGGAGTATCTCTTTCAAAATTGCCCCTTGTAAATAAGTGCATGCTTAAAAAAAAGATATTTCCTACATATTTATTGCTTTTAATCAATTTAACTTTTTTTCTTAAAATGCTCAATTAGGTTATGGAGGTCTTATTAAAAAAAAAAAAAAGAGTGGAGGGTTATTGTTTATTCTAGGGAAAATTAAAATAAAGGACCTAGAGAAAATAATATTTATTATAAAGGACCATAAAAACTGTAATTATTTAGAAGGACCGAACATCATAATATAAATTTAAAATTACAAAATTACCCCTAATCAAACTTCATAAATTATCTCTTGTATTCATAATTAAAAATAATAATTAAAATTAAAATTAAAACTAAAAATTCCCATCATGATATCATCTTTTTTTTTTTCAATATATTATTTAATTAACAATTGTTAAACTCATATTTTTCTGAATTTTTGTTTTTCACCAATTTATATCATCAAGTTTCCTGATTTATATTGTCAACGTTGATATCAATTAAGTTTTTTTTTTTGTAAAAAATAAAAACCAAACTTATTTCATATTTTTCAGGATATAATAGGTTAATTATATTTTTTAATTTTATTAACATTACCAATAAAAACAGTTAAAGTCAATAAAGTTAACCTACAATTTAAGTAACTTCCAATAGTACCCCTACTAATTACACTAAACTCTAATATCATATTAATTATTACTCTCACCCACTACCCTTATTTATTAGGGGCATACATGTAAAAGAATAATTAATGCTCCTTGGGAATGAGCAAGTGCCTTATAAAAAGGATTAAATAAACTTACTAGTTAGTTGGTACCTTATAATAAGGATCAAAGGAAGTGTTATTTATTTTTTAATTTAAAAAAAAAATAAGGGTGGGCACTTCCCCCCCCCCCTATCAACTATGTGGGTCCGCCATTGCGGCTGAACCTGATTAAGATGTGATTGTTATAACCACAGTTTAATACTCTTTAGTTAAAACAAAACCAAAAATTAAAGGAGGCTTCAGTTCCTTCTAATCTATATTCTTCTCTCTTCCTTCCTTTCTTTTTTACTCATGTTTTTCACACTCATGTTCCTCGCCACGAAGCATATTAAAAAAAAAGCATCAATATGTTACCCATTTTTGTGAAACTTCACTCCTCATTGTTCTCTTTTTTGGACTTCCCACCGCACAAATACATGTATGCATATACACACACTCCATCTGGTTCAAAAAATAAGAGCCAAATACCTACTTTATATTTATCAGGAAATTAGTTAAAAGTAGTTAAAAACAATAAATATGCAAGATATCTATTTTCTTTTCCCAATATATCCTTATTTATTAAGGGAGTAAGTAAGAGATAATAAATAAGAAAATGGAAGAAAGAGAATGTCAGGGAGAAGAGTGATGAGAGAGTGGAGCAAATTTTTATTTTTATTTTTAAAAGCAAAAATAAAAGAAAGTGCGTCTTACAAAAAGAAATCACACCCCCTATCAACATAAATAGTCACATAATATAGTTTGTTTTCTAGTTGTTGCTTCTAATATTCTTTTCGGCTAGCCACTGGAACCATCTGTACGATTGGGAGAATAACTTGATAAGCGAGCAAAATGGCGCCAATAAAGTAGATCATCATTCTCTTTGCTGAACGGTATTTAAACAATGAACAATATCGCTAGCTAAGCCATCACTGAATAGTGATTAGCTCAGAATCGGAAACAAACCAACTAAAGCCATGGCGGAGTACGAGAGCAACAAGAAGAAACTATTCGCTCAGGACAGACTGCGTTGCACATAGAAATCTCTGATGGGAAGGAGGACGTGGTGAAGCAGATGCTCCACGTCATGTTGTCGCAGAAACACCAACTTGAACTTGTAAGGGCTCTACGAACTCATAATCATAGAGGCAACACTGCCTTGCATCTAGCGGCATCCATGGGCAATACTACTATATGTCGCATAATTGCCAGCGTGGAGGCTACCTTAGTGGATGACCGTAACCATGACGGCGAGACGCCTCTCTTCTTGGCCGCTCTCCATGGCAGAAAACAAGCTTTTCTTTCCCTTCATAGGATCCGAAACCGTAACATCATGGATCCTCCCTTCTATGGTAACTGCAGAAGGAACAAGGGTGACACTATCCTTCACTGTGCTATCAACGGTGACTACTTTGGTACGTATTCATTCATTCACCCATTCTCAACTCTTTAATTTCCCTAGCTAGCTTCTCCGTTGTACTCCTCCAACCTTTTTTATAAAAGCATGAAATTCGAATTATCTTAATTCTTTTTATAAGATCTCACTTGGGGTGGTCAACGTGTTTTTACCATTTTTGCCCCTAATTAATTATATTCTCTCTCCTCATCTTTTTTCATACTATAGTTATTAGGTGCTTCTCCCTCATGTGTTCGTGTTCATCCCTCTAATTTTGGGGTGGAGGCATTTTTTATTTATATATATATTTTATTTATACATATTAAATTATATGTTGCGTCCTGAAATATTTTTTGCACTCAGTATCTCAAATTAATTAATTTTCATGATACTAGTGTTATAAGAAAAATATTTTTTAATGCAAGACTGAAAATTAATTAATTTAATATACTAGGTGCAAAAAAATATTTCAGGATGCAGTATATAATTTAATCTAAATAAAAATATATATAAAAAAAAATGCCCCCATCCCAAAATTAGAGAGATGAGCACATAAGGAACATATATGGGAGAAGCACCTAATGTGAACCCCTTCCATACTTTCTCTCATTACTGCTCTATCTCTTTCTAAATTGCCCCCCTTATCTATTACTTTTAACCAATTTTAGTTATTTCTTATCATACTCAATTCGGGTCGAGCTAATATAAAAACAAAAATGGAGGGGTATTGTTTATTCTGAGTCAACTATAACATCATTTAATTAATGCTATGGTCTCTGTGTGTGTAGATCTTGCGTTTCAAATAATTCATCTGTACAAAGACCTTGCGAATTGGGTGAATGAGGAAGGCTTGTCTCCTCTGCATTTGCTGGCATCAAAGCCTCATGCTTTCAAAAGTGGAAGCCGCCTTGGACGAATAGAAACCATCATTTATCACTGTATGTATCCGTTTAATTTTTGCCGTGCATGGAAAGCCTGTTTGAATGCTCGGCATGATGTTAATAATATATGCATACCATGTTTGTTTTTTTGTCTGTGTTGAAGGTTTACATGTTGAGAAGCTAAAGGCAGAAAATCCAGCACATGAACATCAGACACGCCCAATTAGTGAAGCCGACAGTGATAGCCATGACAACTACAACACATTGACACGCCCAATTAGTGAAGCCGACAGTGATAGCCATGACTGGCCTCACAACTAAGGTTGTCAAACTCACGAGTTTAAGCAAACTCGTGACAGTGACATAAACTTGTATCGTGAACGGTAAACTCGTAAGAGTTTACTTTTATCATGAAATATGTATTAACAGTGTATAATTAAATAATTTAAACATAAAAATGACAATAATTTGATTTAAATATATTTTAAATCTAAATAATTGAAATTAAATATATCAACATTCATAATTTATTATATTTAATAAAGAAATTTCTATAAAATTCATATATAAAGCTCCCAAGGAAGACAAAATTGAAAAAAAAAAACACAATTTTGTAAGCTACAAACGTAAAAACGGTAAATTCAGTGTATAAACTCGTGAGTTCATCTGAGTTTACAGCTGACACGATTTTACTAGAGACTTAACTCGATTTAGTAAGGTAGGAACGTAAAAACGGTAAACTCGGAGAGTCAACTCGTGAGTTTGACAACAATGCTCACAACTACAACACTTTTTTTTTTGCCCGAAAAAGTCAATTTTATTAATAACAAAACAAGAATTACAATCACAAATAGCCGAAGCCAAATAGAACGCTCAGAAAATACCTACAATTACAACCTATCACACAACTTACCAAAGTAAATCTATACCAAAGTAAACCTATAACAAAACAAAGCAAGTATTATAGTATTGGGTTAGGACCGAATCTCAGCCCACACCCACCCTATCCCCTGTATTAGTAAAGTCATTATTGAGTTTCCTGTGTTGATTAGAATCTTGAACAAATATATTGCATAAAGAAGATGGAGGAGATTCCAGCCAAACAGGCTGATACATCTTCTTTGCGGCATCTACTGCTAGATAATCTGTGACTTTATTTCCCTGTCTTGCAACTAGGGAGAAGGACACACCATTCAGGGATTCTATCAACCCAAGAATTTCCAGCATTAGATCTTGACATTGCCATTCACAACCAGCAAGATTCTTTCGTTCCACCATCCTGTACAAACACTCACAATCAGTCTCAACAATCAAATGGGTGTCATGGAACCTACCTCTGTTCAATAAAGCCTCCTTAGCGCCAAGCCTTCGCCTATGAATGGGGAAGCAGCGTCTGACCCTCCTAAACCCTCCCACGAATACTCCCTTTTCATTCCTGCAAACCAAGCCGATCCCTGCAGCCCCCGAGGATCCCATGAAAGAGACATCCACATTGATCTTTATTGTACCAGGAGGAGGCACCACCCAGGAGGTATTTTTTATTGACTGATCCATGAATACCCTCCTACTACTCCGATCGCCTCTAGTGTGATTGCTCCAAAATTCCTCAACTTGAGCATTAACCAATCGGACTACATTATTAGCATCTGGAGGTTCACCTTTGAAAACCCAGTTACATCTAGATTTCCATATCCACCAACACATTGTAACAAATAGGATTTACCATATTCCTCAAGACTTCCCCCACCATTCAACAAATCATTAAACCATTCCTCACATCTCTTCATTGACCATTTGCTAAATTTAAGGGTAAGGGGACAACCAAACCAGCACAATTTAGTCCATGGACACAAAAACAGTAAATGCTCAACAGTTTCGCATGCAGATAAACATACAGGACATATAGGAGAATTAGCACATTTTCGTTTAAACAAGGCTTCACGAGTTGCAACAGCCCCTACAACTAACCTCCACATAAAATGGTGAATTTTAGGTGGAGCCAACACTTTCCAAATGCATTTCCAGAGAGATGGAGCTACAGAAAAGGACGTACCAGGATCTTTGGTTTTAATCTCCTCAGTGACAAGTCTAGCAATTGCATACCCAGATTTAACCAAGTATAGACCATCCGTAGCTGCCATCCAAACAGCCCGATCAGGACAAATGTTAGTAGGAACAGGAAGCTTTAAAATCATGTTTTTTTTCCTCACAGCTAACTTTTGATATAATTGAACTAAGATCCCATCTTCCATTGCTTAGGAGTTCAGACACTGTAGTTGTTTCCTCTTCCATTGTCAGCTCCGCTCTCTGCAATTTATATCCCTCCATTCCATGAATCCATTGGTCCCTCCATATTCTAATTTTTGTTCCATCACCCACCTTCCAGCACAATCTGCTTAATAACAAATCTCTACCTTCGAACAGGCTGGACCAGCCCCATGAAGCATGTCTGCCTTTTTTTGCATCCAAAAAATTCCCCTTAGGGAAATAAATGCCCTTGAGGATTTTGCACCACAAGTCATTAGGCTGATTGAGCAATCTCCAAGCCGTCTTTGCTAATAGGGCTCTATTGAAGCAGAGCAATTCTTTGAAGCCCATCCCACCATCATTCTTCCGTTTAGTCATATGTTTCCAACTTTTCCAGTGAATAGAGCCTTCCTTTCCATGCTGTCCCCACCAAAATTTGGAAATCAAGCTGTCAATTTCCATACAAGTCTTCTTTGGGAACAAAAAGCAAGTCATAGGGTATGTGGGTATGGCATTTGCAACCGCCTTAATCAGAATTTCGCGCCCCGCAAATGTAAGAATTTTCTGTTTCCATCCTTGTAGTTTCAACCCAATACGATCCCTCACAAAAGCCAGTGCAGCAGCCTTAGATCTTCCCTAGATGACCGGTAATCCCAAGTATTTCCCGGTCTGGTCAGAATAGCTAATACCAAGACATGCTGATATTTTCTCCTTGCTTCTCGCTGGCGTATTTGCAGAGAAAAAGATGTTGGATTTTTCCAGATTCACCAATTGCCCCGATGCCCCGCAATACACATCCAGGATTCGTTTTAATACTGAGCAGTTCACTTCATCAGCCCTTAAAAATAATAATGCGTCATCAGCAAAGAAACAATGTGATAGGGGAGGAGCACCTCTTGCCAGTTTCACCCCCTTCAAATCTTTTCTCTCAATATGATGCTGTATCATTAGAGATAGGACCTCTGAAGCAAAAATAAACATATATGGTGAGAAGGGGTCGCCTTGTCTCACTCCCCTTTCAGGCCGAAAAGAATCCCCCCTATGTCCATCCACTTGCAGTGCAAATTCAGTAGTTGAGATGCATTTCATGATCCTTTCCACCCATCCATTACAAAATCCCATCCTCAGTAGTACTGCCTCTAGAAAATCCCATTCCACGCGGTCATAGGCTTTGTTCATATCCACCTTCAAAGCTAACTCCCATTTCTGACCAGTCTTCTTATGACTCAAATAATGAAAGGCCTCATGCGCTAAAATGATGTTATCCTGAATCATACGTCCAGCAATGAAGGCCCTTTGATTGGGTGATATTATTTTGTCCATTAAATCCTCATTCGATTCGTCATGATTTTTACAATGATCTTATACGATACATTGCAAAGTCCAATCGGCCCGAATTGGTGCACCCTCTCGGCTTATCAACTTTCGGTAGCAATTACTATGTTAGTCCCATTGATCGTGTTGATATCAGTCCGCCCCCCAAAAAAGTCCTGGACCATCAAGCAAATCTCCTTACCCACTTCCTTCCAAGCCGTCTGGTAGAACAAGGCCGAGAACCCGTCAGGCCCTGGTGCTTTAATGGCCCCTAACTGAAATACTGCAGCTTCAATTTCCTGACAAGACACGGGTTTCATTAGGCGAGCATTGTCAAGATCAGACACCACCTTCCGAACGTATGATAAGGCCTGATCCATAGGTCGGCTACCACCAGAACTGAATAGATTTGAATAAAAATCACTTAGGGATTTGTTAATGGCCCCCCTTTCTTCCAACCACACTCCATTGTCGTCCTTTAATCTCAAGATTTTGTTTCTTTGCCTCCGCTGTATAACGCTGTTATGAAAGAACTTTGAATTTCTGTCTCCGCATTGCAGCCAAGAAATTCTGGATCTTTGCCACCAATATCTTTCTTCTTTGCTCCAAGCTATTTCCATCTGGTTAGTCAGGGCCTCTGCTTCAAGTAATTTCTCAGCCGATAAAATACCCTTATAGCAATTGCTCAACATATGTCTTAATTGTGCAATGACCTTCCTGCAGTTAGGAAATTCCTTCGCACTCCATGAAATAAGCATTTGTCGACATGCATTCAGTCTTCTGACTAGATCAGCCACTCTATCCTCAACGTCTCCTTCCACCTCATTCCACCTTTTGTTTACGATCTGCAGAAAATCATCATGATGGATCCAGTTTGCCTCAAATTTAAACGATCTGATCCCTTTCTCTTCGCTGTAGCAATAATCCACCACTAGCGCATGATGATCTAAACCAATTGGTATCATATGAAAGACTACAGCTCGCTCGAAGGTATCTCTAAACAGCACATTACCGAGAGCCCAATCTAATCTTTCACGTACTAACCCTTCAGGCCTCTTATTGCACCAAGTAAACTTGGAACCTTTAAATTCCAAATCCAATAGGTTGCAATCAGACAACAAACTTTGGAAGTTAATGACCTTACGCATAGATCGTGGATTACCGCCTTCCTTCTCGGATTGGGATAACAGATCATTAAAATCACCAACAGCTAGCCATGATTTTTTCACATTTACAGCCAACTTCCTCAGAGTGTCCCACACAATACGACGTTCCCCTTCCTTGGGTGGGCCGTATACAAAAGAAATCACTTCAGGAACATTCTGGCTGCAAGACTCCACCAGGACATGAATAATATTTTTTGATTTGTACAGGATTGTTAAAACAATAGAATCATGCCACCACAACGCCAGACCTCCAGCTAGACCCCTCGGTTCCACATACAGCTCCTGATTAAAACCACATCTGCTTCTTATCTTTTTGATTTTCTCCGAATATAACTTGGTCTCCATTAGGAAGATTATTGAGGGATGAAATTTTTTCACCATATCCCTCAAATTTTGAACTGTCACGGCTCTTCCCAGGCCTTGACAGTTCCAGGAGATGAGCTTCATGGCTGGGTGGCTGTTTTTGGCCAGCCACCAGTACCTTCAGTTGAGAAATTCGCCCTCTTACTACCACCAGCTTTAAACACAAAATCAGCCTTCCAAGGTAGAGACATCGGCATCAACCAAGTTTTCTTCCTCTAATTCCATCACCTCATCTGGAAAGTTTTCCTTGCCCCCCTTTCTTTTTCTCTTGGTATTTCTTTTAATACACGCCTTGGTCCTTCTTAAGTTCGCAGCATATGCAGAGATGTCAGATTTAGGACTGAGCTTTCCTTCCACCAACCTCTGGCGTTTAGACATTGATGAATCCCAACCTTCCTCAGCATTCCTCTTCAGTCCCAAAACATTGATACCATTGATAACCTCTCCTAAAGACACCACCATTATACAGGATCATAGCCATATCTGTCACCCTCAGATCATCGGTGCTTTGGTTAATATTACTTCCATCTCCATTTACTTCCAGATTCATCGTGGCCACATCAGACTTAGGAGATAAAGGCTCATCATCAGTCATACATTTACGAGACCTCCTCAAATCACCTCTATCCCTGTCCTCCTGCAGAATTGAGGGGCTCTTCAATTTCCTCCGATGCTT
Organism: Acacia pycnantha; assembly: GCA_025563575.1. Lineage (NCBI taxonomy): Eukaryota > Viridiplantae > Streptophyta > Magnoliopsida > Fabales > Fabaceae > Acacia > Acacia pycnantha. Next base: position 159,025 of record JAMWYP010000447.1, read on the forward strand.
AATCTCTAGGAATCGTTCATCTCCACTCCTCTCCTTCTCATCAGTTTTAGTTGTCACTCTTGTGTTTCCCTTCAAAATAGTATCTGTGTTAGGTTCCATGGGCCTGTTGGACCTGATAAAGAACATATCAGTTTCATCAAGCGTCCTCTCCAAGTCCTTCTTTGATTTCTCCGCATTTATCCTTCTACTTGTTGCCTCCTCCTTCTTCCTCCTGGCATAACCAGCCTCCACCCACTCATTACAGACAACAGACATCACCTCGTCCCAGGAACGACATTGAGAGGTAGTTAACCAGCTCCCAAACCGAGGCAAAAGAGGATCAAGAGTGGACATGAACTTTTCAGATTTACAGGAGCGATTGTCGTGTCCAATCTTTCCACAATTGTAACAAAAACTCAGCAGTTTCTCATATTTAATCGAAATCCATACCTTCTTTCCAGTCGGTGTAGGCATCCAGAAACCATGGGCGAGAGGCTTCTTCAGATCCAAAATGACTTTGGCTCGCAAGAAACTCCGAAGAAATCTGCCATTGTAGTACGGATCTTCCGCCAACATAACCTCACTGACATGCTCGCCAATTTTGATTGTGTTTTCCAGGCACATTGCTTCCATAGGCACATTGTGCATTTGAACCCACACCGGACAGTTACTAAAATCAAATTCCTCATAATTTTTGTACTTCGATCTCTCCAACAGGTTTAGCAGACAACCATTGACCGACCATGGCCGCCCTCTCAAAATTCTGCAGTATTCGCCTTCGTCCGAGAATTTGAACAAGAAAGCGTTGCCGTTAATCTCGATTACATCAACACCTTCCTAGAGATTCCATGCTCTTTTTCAAAATTGCCTCCATGGCGGATCGTGTGAACGTCTTGTTTGACAGAACCTTTCCGATCAAATTCCTCGCAGACGCCTCCTCCTTCCAGATCAATGGAGTTGAAAGGTGCGAAACCTCCATATTGAATCAGCACGCCTATCGACCTCCACCACCACAGATCACCCTCACCAGGGTTGATAGGACCCCTAGCCGCTTCACCGCACCACCGATCTACCACTCCGGCCTCCCTCCGTACTACTGCCCTTACCACTCTCACGCTTGGCGGAGAGAACTATGCTCCCACGCGAGTGCTTGGGGAGAACTTTTATGAAGGTCAACTACAATTACTACAACACATTGAGGAATGCTTTCTTGCTAATAAAAAAAGTGGTCACTGTCGTTATATATATAACTTTACATTTCAATCTTACACCATTTACATAAAATTTTTCGTTCGATGCCCTAGCTAAGAACTTTTACTCTATTTCTATTTATAGGGCAGAAAGAAAAATTTTTTTATCATATTTATAAGGCACCTCATTAAATTTGTTATATAAATATACAATTTTACTTTTCATTTATTATAATATTGATTTTATTCTAATGGGATATAATTTATAAAAGATAGAGATAAAATTGGAAAGTTATTGAATTTTATGATAAAGTTAACGAAATTTAAGGGTTTTGTTTGCTGTGTATGATATGTTAGAAGTGTCTTATAATAGTACATGAGAAGTATCTTATTATTGTGTTTTCAATTTCCAGTAGCGGGTAAAATTATTAAACCTGGTGCTGAATCAGATGCGGAAGATCCCAGAACGGAAGGTGAGAGATATCTTTTGAATTTTAGCACTAATTAAAATTGCATGTGTGAGTACAGGTGAAAACTCTTATACCATTTGTTTAATTAGGATCACGAGTTGATGGAGGTCGGGCAAATCCGTTATTTCCAGATAATTACGCAACCTTATGCAATTTGATCAGGTTCTTTTATCTGGTACTTATGACAATTTTGGGGAAAGGTATATACGCTTATTTATGTTCGACACATTTCTCTAAACATAAATGATGGCGCACGACACTTATAATTTATATATGCTTATAATATATGTTTTAAATTTTCTCCAGGATCTGAGCAATTGAGGAATATATATCGAAAAAAGGAGACCCATACTTAGTCTGTCCAGATAGTCGAAAAACTTCTTCTGAGCGCTTCCAAGTATAAGTACGAGGACGATGGGAGAAACCCCCAACAAAACGAAGTCCATAATACGACGCCGTCAGAGGATACCACCTTTGCCATATCATCAGTCAAACCTGGCAGCACCAAGGTCAAAGGTAAAAGACTGACGATATATGAAGATCTCTATATGTGTGGTCACAAGAAGCATTGTTGATTAAATGTGATTATAAATACGTGAATGACATTTAAACTGTAGGTGCAGAAAATGAGGAACTTACTAAAATACGTACCAAGGGGACTTCTATATTGGTGGCTGCAAAGAATGCTGTGAATAAGGAAACAATAGAGAAAATTGTGGAGTTATTAGCAATAGACAAAGCTAAAAGACTAACATTATACTCTCTCTCCCCATCCTTAAAATAAGGAATGAGAGAATTAAAGAATATGATTAGGGTGTTTTATAAAACATACGTCATATTAACTAATTTAACTAACTTTATTAATCTAATCAAATTAGATAAATATATCTTAGATTAAGTACTTATGGGGGGAGTCGGATATATGTCTGTGTTGTCACAAGAAGCATTTGATGATTTAGTGTAATTGATAATTACGTGTTTGATAAAACTGTGCAGAAGATGAGCAACATCCTAAGAGGAGGAGCATGGAGACTCCTATATTAGTGGCTGCAAAGAATGGAGTGATGGAAATAATAGAGAACATTGTGGAGTTATTTCCGGTGGCCATTCACGATTTGAATGAAGAAAAGAAGAACATAGTGTTATTAGCAGTAGAACACAGGCAACCTCACGTGTATGAGTTATTGAAGGAGAAGAATATTTACAAAGAGAGCCTATTCCATCATGTGGACAAAGATGAAAACAGTGCGTTGCATCTGGCTGCCACGCTTGGTGACAACAAGCCCTGGCGAAGCCCTTCAAATGCAATGGGAACACAAGTGGTACAAGGTACGTAATAACAAGACATGTGTATATAACTTCTCATTCATATTCACGTGTGTATCTATTTATATAAACATTTTTTTTTCTATAGCACTCCCTCCGGCCCTTAATACTCACTCCATTCTCTAATAAGAGCAAATTGACTTTTTTTTTTTTTAAGAGAGATTAAAGAAGCTAAAGAAATTACATTAAAATATTTAAAATTTTCATTTTTCTCCGAAGTAATTTGCATAACTTATAAAATGATATATAATCTAATATTACAAAAAAATATGTTATGATTAGTTAATTTATTTAGCTTTTTTAATGTTTCTATAAAAAAAATTCAACTGGCTCTTATATTAAGAATCTGAAGTAGTATAAGTCATATTTACCTAGTTTGATTAGGTTAAAGAATTAGTTAATATAACATATAGTTTTTAAAACAACTTAATTATCTTCCTTAGTTCCCTTCCGTTCTTAAATATTGTACGTTAAGAAAACATTATTAAGGATAAATTAAGAAAATATTGATAAATATAAAAAAAATATTTCTTATATTTATATTTAGAACCAATATAAGTATATAACCCTCCAAATATGACATATATTAAGAAGCTGAGGGAGTATACAAATCATGAAAATCTAAATGTAATTGCTGATGCAGTTTGTGAAAGAGGCAATGCCACATGATTTCTTTGGCCGATATAACAATAAGAACGAAACCTCAGATAGATGTTGTCTTCACCAAAACTCACAAGGACCTCGCAAAAAGTGCCGCCGAGTGGCTGAACAAAACCTCTGAATCATGCTCGGTGGTGGCGGCACTAATTGCCACGGTGGCCTTTGCCACAGCAGCCTCCGTGCCCGGCGGTGTCAAACAAGAGACCGGCCACCCAACACTTGAAGATGAGCCAGAGTTCCAAGTGTTTGCCATCGCATCACTCGTAGCCTTGGGCTTTTCTATCACAGCCATGGTCATGTTCCTATCTATACTCACTTCTCGATTTCAAGAGCAAGACTTCAACAAAAGCTTGCCCAGGAAGTTACTGGTTGGTATGACTTCGTTGTTCATGTCGATAGCTTCCATGTTGGTGTCATTCTGTGCTGGACATTTCTTCGTGCTCAAGGATGAACTTCACTATCTTGCTCTTCCAATATATGTGGCGGCTTGCCTCCCTATAACCCTTTTTGTGTTGGCACAATTTCAACTCTACTTTGATCTTCTCTGGGCTACCTTTACTCATGTTCCACAACGAAGTTACAGGCCCACTTGACTCCAACGCTGATTCAAATAGTGTGTGAATTGAACATACACTTGAAGAAGTCTAGCTACAAGTGCGCGTGCTTTTATTGACTTATATTTGTAGGAACTTATTGAAGTGTGTCGGATGTACTAATTTTATATTTTAAGGTGGTTGGATAATATGTAATGAAGTGTGGCTTCAAGTGTATCAGTGTATGTATAGCATAATTAGAGAAGTCATTCTTTTTTGAGTTACGAACAAAAAGGAATGATGACTTGTAATACAAAATGAAGGTAATGGATGGATTGTTATTTGTTTCATAAATTGAAGATTTGAAGGTTGTATTGAAGAATTTGCCCGACCTTCAGTCATGGTCCTAATTAAACAATGGCTGTGAGACTTTAAATTCTTCATTAACTAACCCTGCATGAAGCTAAGGTTGTGTTCAATATATATAGCTTCAGGTAGTGTGTTCAGTTTCTGAGCTAATTACTATTCGCTTATTCCTAGCTAGCTAGGGATCCATATATATCATATCGTTTCAATACTGACGAGGAAGATATTACATTGGCCACAGTTTATTTGCTGGGTTATCAAGTTATTCTTATTCCCCAAACAGATTGTGCCAGTGCATCGAATCCGTACGGGCCTTGCCAAAAAGAAAAGAAAAAAAAAATCTTTCTTCTGTTTTAAATATAAGATAAAATTACTTTTTTAAAGATATTAAGAAAACTAATTAAATTAGTTTAAAAGATTTTATTTGTCATTTTTTTCAAAACTATTTTGTTTAATTTATAAACCTATATATAATCTAAGGATACACACCATATAATATATTAAGTAACTTATTTAATATCATTAATTTATCAAAGAAAATCAACTATGACTTATATTTAGGACGAGATAAAGTATTAAAGCAAGATAATATATTACAAGTGAATGTGAGTTTGGATTAGCTTTTAGATAATATTTTTTATAATTAACTAGGTAAGCATGTAAGAGGAATTTTTTCTTGATTTACAAAAGAGGACTTCTGAAACACGATTTCAGACTAACCTAAATACTCCATATTGAAAGATTGCAAAGGATGTGCAGGAAGAACGAAGCATTGCGTTTCTACCTTGAACTCCACACGGTTCGCGTGTTCTCTCAGCTTTAAACTGGGCCTGCCCCAATAACTTATTTTCTTTAAAAAAAATTAAGTTTCTTATTTTCACGCATATAAGTTTCAAAGACAAAAATTAAATAATGTCAAAAGCATAAAATTAAACTCTAAACTCTGTTACTGGCAAAAAAAAAACTCTCAACTCTGTTGGAAATAAAAAATCTAAACTGAATAATATGAATACGAGTACATAAAAAATTATAAATTATTTTAAAATCCAAATTTTAAAATTAAAAATTAATTATTATTTAGTCCTCATTTTCATCATTTAAAAGTAAAATATACGAATTTGGGGGGGGGGGGGAAATGGACAAAACGGGCTTAAATGGATAACCAGAGAACCAACCCATTATCTCAAGGCTTGTAAGTACTGGGCTCAAAAGCCAACCCAACATCCCGCCTGGAGCTCTGACCATCTGGGGACTGGGGTCTGTTAAGTTTTTTTTTTTTTTTTACAAAAAGAAAGAAAGAAAGAAAGAAGGTTGAATATAAGGATATTTTAGTAATTGAGTATGTATTTCGTGAGACTTGTTTTTTTTTTAAACACTGATAATATCTTGTCTTTCCAGATGGATTAGGCTGGATTCGATTTGGATAGAATGACCGCAGGCAGGCTGACTTGGCGGGGCCGATGGTCTTGGGTGCATCATGTGTAAGTAGACCACGACTGACCTGAGACTTGCCGGAAAAGAGGCAATCGGCCCCGGAGGTGACACGGGTGACAGAGACGACGGTGCAAGAATTTTACGCTTCTGCGTCGAAGACATTGCCTCAGCTTCTATTAGCTGAACCATTTACTCACTCAAGTAACGACCAATATGGAGATTCCTCATCTAAACCGCCTCGCCCAACATTCCTCTTGGACAAGAGCGTATACTAGCATGAGGTGATCCTTCTCTTCTTTACCATTCTCTTCAAGCATCCGTCAATGTCTTTTAAACAGCATACTCCTGTCTGTGTAATATACTCCTTTTCTGCTCTCCTACCAAGAAATTTAACAATGAGGCCCAAAAATTATGGGTATAAATTGCCCGAGAGTAGCTCTCTCTCTTTCCTGTTAGGCCTTAAATACTAGAGAGATGAGATATATTGGGGACTTGACATCACTTTTCTGCCCCAAACACGGGTCTTTTTACTTTGATATTAATATGCCCCTGAAATTTACAAGCACTTGGAAAACCAAAGCACTGAACTGGAATGTTTTAAAAGGATTAGATGCTCAGTAGATGGGATGATGAAAAAGTGAAGGTAATAAAGCTAGAGTTATAGAAAATATCATAATGAACATGCTAGGAGCCAGCATTAGACGATACTAAGTTCATTTTAGGAACATTCAGAGGTGATTCGGTTGCAATTATACCAGTTACAATTTCATGCAAGTGATGTTCTTAAAAATCGGTTCATAGTTACTGCCGTACTGGAGCTCGCAGTATATGGTTAAAATATATGTGGAAGTGAATAAGTGATACTCTCTAAAGGGTGTAAATTAATGCCAGCCAAAGGCACTTATGTAAAGATTAAGATTCCTCTCCGCTGATATGGAATCTCAGGTTGTGGAATAAGACCTCATTATTTGTCAGTGTGGAATATGTACCAAGTCTTAAATACTCAACGCATCATGATTAAATAGCATGATTGTGCCATTATGTTTCAAAGAAGTACAATGGAAGATGTGTGGGCCCACATTTTGCTTCTATATTTTATTACTTTTTCTGAATGTCATGTTATACTTATTTGATGTTTTTGTTAATTCACATCAGGACTCAACCTCATCATATTGCAAAGGTTTTCTTTTGCCAGGCCAAAAATGGTAAGCATTTATTTGCTGACTTTAGAATTGTGACTGAGGTTTGGTTTTAAATCTATTTAAGTAGAATCGATTTACAATATTGATCTTTGGTACAGATGGGTCATCAAAGTCAGTGCCTCCAACCCTGTTAGCAGCAGAAAAGGAAGAAGCAAAGGCTGTATTAACCTTGTTTTTGAAGAAACAAGGCTTGAGTAATGCAGTTGCGGCAAGAACCATCAACAAGTCAGATGTGTTCATTGATCACCTTGTATCAAAGATTCACTCTAAACATAAATCTTGGTACCTCGTAGGTTCGATTGCGACAATGTTTAGTTTTGCACTTTCATATCTTTTTTATTTCCATTCAGTCCTAATAATCTCAGTCTCTTTGACATGAACAGGAAGAGAACTTACAACTCTTGAGATTAGAGATGCTTTGATTCCTTATCTTGAATCCCTTTTTGAAGAATATGGAGACATTTCGATGGGTTTTGTGGAAAACTATCCAAACCCTCCTGTCAAGGAAAAGCCTACAGCGCCAATTTCTATCCCTAGTTCATTGGTGGAATCGAAGAAGCTGAAAGCAAAGTCTCGAGTGGTTGAGATAGACCCAGCTGGCAAGCTCCGTCCTCATTTTGTCTATCTATTGGAGCTTGGCATGAGTATTGAGCAAATCAAGAGTATTACTAAAAAATTTCGGTCCTTTGCCTATTATAGTTTAGAAGGAAAAATCAGACCAGTTGTTGAATTTCTTTTAGAACTTGGAGTTCCAAAAGAAGATATTCCCATCATTCTCACTAAAAGTCCTCAATTATGTGGTATCAGTCTCTCTGAGAATCTCAAACCCACTATGAAGTTCATGGAAACCTTGGGTGTAGACAAGCAGCAATGGGCAAAGGTGATATACAGATTTCCAGCTCTTTTAACTTATAGCAAGCAAAAGGTGAAAACAAGTATAGATTTCCTCTATGAAATAGGTCTCTCAGAGGAGAACATAGGTAAGATCCTAACTCGATTCCCCAACATCATCGCTTACAATGTGGAAGACAAGCTAAGACCAACAGCAAATTACTTTCGTTCCTTGGGAGTTGATGTTAGCATTCTTCTATTTCGATGTCCACAAAATTTTGGTCTTAGCATTGAGGCCAATCTAAAGCCTGTGACAGAATTTTTCTTAGAGAAGGGATACACAGTGCAGGAAGTTGGGACCATGATTTCAAGATATGGATCATTGTATACATTTAGCTTGGCTGATAACTTGATTCCAAAATGGGAATTCTTTGTGAGCATGGACTACCCCAAACCAGAGCTGGTCAAGTTCCCTCAGTTTTTTGGTTACAGTTTGGAAGAGAGGATTAAACCAAGATATGCTCGAATGAAAGAGTGCAGAGTGAGGCTGCTGCTAAACCAGCTTCTGTCTCTGTCAAGTAGTGACTTTGAGGAGGCCTTGAAAAAGAAAATGAAGAAAAATCAACTTGACGAGGATTCTAGTTGTAATGCCAAACGTGGTCAACCACCCAACGAAAAATGAAGGCCTGGACTGTGTTATTTGTAGTCTTTTAGAATTAAAGTAACAGATGTCTAACCTCGTGTATGTTTTAGTTTTACGGCATTGTGGTAGAACAGCAGTTACCTATCCTGGAACTAGGTTCATACTCCTGAATTCGAGCTGCATTGATTGCAGCCTCATTCTCAGGTTTTGAATGTAAAAACCATTCTTGTAAAATATATCAAATTGTTTCTATGTCCATACATTAGGTGGTTCTACTTGTTTGATTGTGCTTTTGTTGGTTTTGGAAGTGTTAGGTTGCCTTGCCCGGATTATTTGGTTTCGTCTTTTCACTTGAGTCGATGTTTTCTGCCATTATTTGGAGTTTATTAAGAAAATTTGAAGGGAATGTCTTCTCTTAATATTAAAAAGGGTGGACTGAAATGTGCCCCCATTTTCATATGGGAAATGACGCGACTCTTGTCTCACCGTATTTTGTTGATCTTTTGATGCTCAGATGTGACGTTATAGTATTTTTAGAAATTGAGTATGTGTTGACCCTCGAGCAGTGTATCAACTTCCCATGCATAATGGATTGGAAACTCCTTAGAGTTTAGACTCTGAAATTATGATTTCTATAGAATTCATATACGAAGGTCTTTTTGTTTGGTATCAAGACCATATACTATTATAAATCTGTCTCGTAAGAGACCCAGAGAGGACTTACTAAGACCTTGTGAATGCAAGCTCTATCACTAGCAAACATAGTTGCATTTTGAAATTTGAAGGAGACCTTTGGTTAAATTGATATAACTCTTTCTGATTGGACCAGGCTTTTCGGGGTCTATATGCAATACTTTGGTTGCTATAATTCAAATTTGTCGTATTTAGGCATTATTTAAAAGTATTATAACTTGTTTTGTCACTTCTCTTTATTTCTTGGAAGATGACATAGATTTTTCAAGGGTTAATGAGCAATTTTACACATGAGCTTTTTCCCCAGGAGCGCCCAGCACCACGTGCTTTTTTCTGGAGCAAAAGTACACACGTGGTTACATTTTAGAGCGCCAAAGACCACGGCGATTAGTTGACTGTTAGTCAACCGTTAACTTGATGGAAAACGTGTGGCGTGACGTGGCGCTTATTTGGATTGACACGCTGACGTGGACGCTGACGTGGATGCTGACGTGGACGCTAATGGTAGAAAAAAAAGAAAATTACCATTTTGCCCCTTAGTTTTAAATGAAAATTACATTTTTGCCATTGGTTTTAAATGAAAATTACCCTTTTGCCCTTAATTTTAAATAATAATAAAAACTAAAAATACCCTTCCACCACCGGCCCCACCACCGGCCGGCCGTCGGCCACCACCACCACCGGCGGCGGCGTGGCGGTGGTCAGCCGGTGGTGGGGTGGCGGTGGGGCCCACCAAGGAGGGTATTTTTAGTTTTTTTTTTTAAAGAAAACTTAGGGCAAAAGGGTAATTTTTATTTAAAACTAAGGGCAAAAGTGTAATTTTACCCAGTTACTGTTCATTTTCATCCAACTTAACAGCTTGACTAACGGTCAACTAACCGCCGTGGTGCTGAGCGCTCCCAAAACGTAACCACGTGTGTACTTTTGCTCCAGAAAAAAGCACGTGGTGCTGGGCGCTCCTGGAAGAAAAGCTCATGTGTAAAATTGCTCATTAACCCATTTTTCAAAAGAAATGCCAACTAGAACAGTACCCTACATTGAGGAATTTGAGAATTTATAGGGGTTAACATAAAATAGAAAACATTAATCTTTTGGCCCTTATCGGTTACTTTAATTTTAAATGTGACTTTTATAAATTTCTACTTATAAATTCCTCCATACACTTAACAAAAGTTAAAAAATAGTCCCTACTATTTGTTTCTGTTATAATTTGGTCTGCCAGCCTCAATCTGACATTCTCCTTACAAAGTATCCATTTGAAGCGCCCGTGTGAGGATGACTTGGGCTCGGCATCAATTAAGAAGCAAAGGAAACTTGTTTTTGAGGATGAGGAAATGCCTCATTCTCCGAAACTGAGTGTGCCTAAGGTGCAGAGGGGTCGCAAGAAAAGCTATAGATCCGTGAAAGCCTTCATGCGAAGTAAAACTAATGTGAAGCAATCTATCAGTCTAATAGGTGACTCGGATATTGGTGAAGTGGATTTTCCAAAGAAGTTGGATTGAAGGGAATGGTGACATTACTAACATCGGTGAGTCTTCTTTCGCTCACAACGCCGGTGGTTGGATGGGACCAACCACCGGTGCCATGAATATTTTAGCCTCGGAACTGTCAAGGTCTTGGGGTTGCCTTGACGACCTGGGAATCAAGGAAGAGTGCTTAGAAAAAACCCCAGATTGTGTTCTTAATGGAGACAAAGCAAAAGGCTAGATACTTGAGAAAGCTGAGACGTCGATGCGGTTTTTGTGAAGAGCGGTTGGTAGACCCGATGGGGATCAGTGGAGGCCTAGCTGTGTGGTGGGTCGATACGGTCCAGTCAGTATTTTATTCTCTTCTCCCAATATTATTCATACTCGTATTACATCTGAAGAATTGGAGTCCCCATCATATATTTCCTTTGTTTATGGTCCCCCTTGTGAAAGGGATAGACGCCTATGTTGGCAGGAACTCACTAGGATTAGTCGTAATATTTCTGAATCTTGGTTGTGTATTGGTGATTTTAATGATATTGTATCTCAGTCTGAGAAAATGGGAGGGAAACCTAGAGCGTGGCGGAAAATATTAAACTTTAAATGTCTTATAGCTGATTGTGAACTGGACGACCTGGGATTCAATGGATACCGTTTTACTTGGTGTAACAATAGAGAAGATCCAGCAACAGTTTGGGAACGTATTGATAGAGCATTGGGTAATTGCCACCTCCGGGATCAATTTCCTAATATCCAAGTGTTTCATGTGGAACCGGTGGGGTCTGATCACCATCTGCTCTATGTTCAGTTCCACCCTGAACCGGTTAAACAAAAGAAGACCTTCCGGTTTGAAGAGGCTTGGTCACATCATCCGGAGTTCCACCAGGTTGTGAGTAGTAGTTGGGGGTCGGTTTTGGAAGGTGGTAGTAGTGCTATTGCTGTTTTTGCTTGTAATATGAACAGGTGCACGAGAGCCCTGGAGAAATGGAGCAGAGTTGCCTTCCCTAATAATGCTCGGTTAATTGAGAAGCTGAAAGCTCAGTTAGCTGGCCTATCTCACGGCGGTTTAAATGTTGTGTCTTCCAAGGCCATCAGTGATGTTAAGATGACTATAGAGCGTCTGTTTAAGTTGGAAGAAAAATTCAGTGGCAACGATCTCGGGTTAATTGGCTCTTGACGGGTGATAGGAACTCTAAATTTTTTCATTCATCTACTATGAAAAGACGACAGGCGTAATTCCATCTTGACCATAAGAGATGATGAAGGCCGGTGGTTAACGAGAGAAAATGCGGTAGTGGATAATATTCTTGGTTTCTTTCAAGAAGCTGTTTTCTTCCTTAGGGACGGCCAATATGGAACCTGCTCTCTCATATATTGTCCGAAAATCACGCGAGAGATGAACCGAGAGATTGATGGTGCCAATTACTAGGGAAGAGATCGGGAGTGCGGCATTTAGCCTTGGGAGCTCAAAGGCGCCGGGGCTCGATGGTTTCTGGGGTTTTTACCACAATTCATGGGACAAAGTAGGTGACTCTGTATGTGCTATGGTATCTGGAATTTTTGCGAGCAAGTCTTCCTGGATCGATTAATGAGACCAACATTACATTAATCCCTAAAGTTGCTAAGCTCGAACATGTCTCTCATTTCCGACCCATTGGCCTATGCAACTTCTCATATAAGATTATTTCTAAGATTTTGGCAAACCGGATGCGACCATTGCTTGATAGGTGTATCTCTCCTAACCAAGGTGCTTTTGTTCCTGGGCGGTGTATTCAGGATAATATCATCATTGCTCACGAAGTATATCACTACTTGAGAAGGAAGAAGGATGGTCAAAAATACGAATTTGCTCTCAAGATGGACATGAGCAAGGCTTATGATAGGGTTGAATGGGTGTTTCTGGAGAATGTACTTCTTCGATTTGGGTTCTGCGAGGATTGGGTTTCCATGGTTATGAGATGTGTGAAATCAGCTAATATGAACCTTTGCTTATCTGGGAAAGTTGTCAGTTCCTTATCCCCTAGCAGAGGATTACGTCAAGGGGATCCTATTTCCCCATATCTCTTCATTTTGGTTGCAGAGGTCCTCTCGCTTATGATTACTAGGAACCAGGAGGCTAATATGCTGTGCGGGATTAAGTTGAGTGTCAGCTGCCCGGTTCTATCTCATAGTTTTTTCGCGGATGATGCTCTTGTATACATGAACGCTGAGCGGGGTAATTGTCGTCAGTTGGCTACTATCCTTCACCAGTATTGTGAGGCTTCAGGTCAAGTTATGAACCTTGATAAATCCAGTTTGTTTTTCTCTACTAATACTCCTGAGGATGTTTGTAGGATGGTAAGTAACATGCTCCATGTTCCTACTTCTGAGGACCCTGGGAAGTATCTTGGTATCCCAAGTATATGGGGCAAGACTAAACAGCAAGCATTGGCCTACATTAGGGAGCGTGTAGCGAATAAGCTTCAAGGGTGGGGGCATAATTTCCTGTCCTATGCAGGGAGAGAAGTTATGATTAAAGCGATCATTCGAGCCATTCCTATCTATCCTATGAACTGTTTCAAGTTTCCACTTAAAACTTGTAAGGAGATTCATAGCCTTGTTGCCAACTTTTGGTGGGACGGGAATGCATTTGGTGGTAAGACGCATTGGAAGGCTTGGGATCATCTCACTATGGGAAAGAGTCAGGGCGGCATGGGTTTAGAGATATGACTATCATGAATGACTCTTTGTTGGCTAAGGCTGCGTGGCGTCTTTTGACTGTCCGATGATTTATGGGCTAAAGTGATGAAGAGTGTGTATTTCCCAAGATTGTGTTTCTTGATGCGGTTAAAGGCTATAAGGCCTCTTGGTGTTGGACCGGTTTACTTGCGGCAGAGATTTTATGAGGAATGAGCTCCATTGGGATGTTGGTTCGGGCATGCAATTCGAATTTGGGGTGATAGCTGTTAGGGCGGGATACCATTCGGAAAAACTGAAGAAAGTTGATAGTGTTCATAAAGCGGGGCCTTCTTGTGTTGTTCCTACCTCCTGTTGGAAATCTATTTGGAGCATCAATGTTATTCCTCGTGTGCAACACTTTTTGTGGCGAATCCTCAATAATGCTGTGGCTACCAATGTTGCCCTCTTCTCTAGAAGACGTTCTTTGGTGAAACTTTGCCCTATCTGTGAAGAAGCTAATGAAACTCTTGAGCACCTTTTTTTTCATTGTCAGTGGACTCGCTGTGTTTGGTTCTTTGTAGTTTGGGGGTTAAATTTGATTGCCTTAGTGTGACAAATTTTAATTCTTGGTGGCTGATGATTATAGGTATGAAATCTATTACCCCCCAAGATATTTCCTTATTTTCTTTGGATTCTTTGGTACATTTGGAAACAGAGGAATGATAAGGTGTTTAATTTTTGGATCCCAAACCCCGGTTGTCATTGAACAAGCTAGTAGGAGTAATGTTGAGTTACGGAGCCACTGTGATGTTAAACCCCGTGTATTGGGTGTCCGGGTAGGGCCTCTCGTGCGGTGCGACCGCCGGGCTCCCCACCTTCGGGTATCTTAAAATCAATGTCGATGGTGCTTATGTACCTAAGCGTAGCCACGGGGCTATTGGCGTGGTCTGTCGCGATCATTGGGGTGAGTTTAGGTGGGGCTTTATTGATAAAATTAAGTCCATCTCAGCCTTTATGTCCGAGGCCCTTGCTCTCAAAAGGGCATTGATGTTGGCGGTCGATTTGGGACATGATAAAGTTATTTTTGAGACTGATTGTCTTTTATTGCTTTCATGTATTGAGGCTAAAATTCCTGATTTGTATGGTGGAGGAGCGAAGCATCCTTCATGATATTATTTGTCTCTTTTCTGACAGGGTTGGGTTTTCCTTATCTTATATCCCTAGACGGGGTAATAGAGTAGCTGACTTCCTAGCAGCGATTGCTTATAAGGAGGTGTGCCCAATCGGGTGGGTTTTTCAACCATCACCTTCTTTGTCTTCTCTTCTAACCTTGGATGCTCAGGAGGCTAATATTGTCGTGGACGGTTCTCATGCTTCAAACTCGAATCTGGAGTCTGGCTGAATGCAGTTATGTTTGAATTGTGTTTTTGCGTTCTAGTTTGTTATCTGTAGTTTGCAGTATTGGACTTTCTTCCTTTCCTAATTTGGTCTGTAATGTTTTAACAATGTTTAGTAATGCAAGTATCGTTTCCGAGCAAAAAAAAAGCCTCAATCTGACATGGCTGACAAGAGCTGAAGTGAAGAACGACATGGATGAAATGCTGCGAGCAAGAAAGTAAAGAAGGCAACTGCTTTTTTCGTCCCAAAAAACTTGAATTGTCTTTTTGTTAGTTTAATCCATGAAATCCTACTGAATTATGTAGCTTTAATCAGTGTCATTCATCATCAAGTTATTCCCAAAATGGTAACCCCTGTTTCTGAAACACTTGAAAGTTGAAACAGAGTGGAAGAATAAAGTAAAATGTGCTTGAATGACCTGCTTAAGAAGAATCTGCTTGTTAAGCTTTTCTTTTTTGTCCATATATACAATGAATGACCTGTAATGACAGTGATAGAAATGGAATCACAAAGTCGACTCTATTATTCGTATGCTAATATTCTCAGCTTTCAATTTCATCTTGCCACATCAACCACTGTGCCCGGCGGCGTTGATCATGCTATCCGACGCTGGGAAATGTAACGGCATTCAATGTGTTTTCCACTTCATCACTCATAGCCCTTTACTGCTCCGTCATGGCGGTGGTGACATTCCTATCATTACTTACATCTCAATTTCAAGTGCAAGATTTTTGCAGAAACCTGCCCATAAAGTTACTCATAGGTTTGACATTGCTGCTCATGTCGATTTTTTAAGAACTACCTTTGTTCTTGTTCCATAACATGGCCACCAGATCATGAACTAACTATCTTCAATAAGGATTCTGGTTTGTTACATTTATATATATATATATTCGTACGATTTCAACACTTTCAATTTAATGGAAACAACTGTTGATGAAGCTGCTGGTCTCCTCTTTGATAAAGAGCAATCAGTGACTAAACTTTTACTTTGGTCTGTTACGTACATATGTGCAAGTATCTTTCAAGTAATTAAGAATAATAATGTCTGTGCTTTTGTTTGAAATTTAGGTCTCTTCATGCTGTTGTTTTCTCTCTTATGCCTGCCTTGTTGTACGTTAATGTATTCTACTACTGGTTTCCTGCTAAGCTAAGCAAAGAGTGGATGGTCCATGTATATTTGTTTTTTAAGTCTATATATGTTTTTTAAGAAATTACTTTAATGGGTATATAATCTAAAATAAAGTAATCTCTTGATTATGATTATTTTTTCAAAAAATTATTTTTTTATTATTTTAAAAATCATCATTTAAAAAAAAAACAACAACTTAAATCTAGACTGTTTATATCAATATGCTATCCCGCTAAAGTAAAGTGTTTAGTGGGAAACTGGCCGGTCCTTCCAGTATTCATTGCTTGTGTGGCCGTCTGGACAGAATGCAATTTTTCCTTCTTTTTCAATTAATGATTCTGCAAAAAATGCATTTCTCTGAGTATACGTTTGTTTGAAATTTTAAGAACGGGAATAGAAAAAATATGTAACTGTAAGTTTTTTTTTTATATGTATTTTGGTGTATGATATTTTTTGGATTAATCATTATTGGCTAGCTGAACCGCATCTGAGATATAAAATATCGTTTCAATCTAATGTGACCCAAAAAAAAAAAACAACAGATTTATTGGTTTAGAGTGACCATTTTGATATTATGTAATTATAACAATAAAGATTAAATAAAGAGTTGGTTTATAAGATCATATTAAATCCTATTGGGTCTTTAGTTTTGGACGAGCCACCTATGTGGGGAGGGGGTTCGGTTTCTCTCCTAAATCATTTTTTTTTTATCCTTTATTAGCTTTAAATCTTGGTTATCTATTTGATATCTAACTGTTCAAAGAAACCCACATCAGCTAAAGTATTTTTTTAGTCTTAGTCAAGTATCCGAAATAGTATTTCAACATCATTTTTAGTACCAATCAAGTATCTTGAAATATCTTTTAGTATCGGCAAGTATCTTGAAATATTTTTTCAAGATCATAAAGTATTTTTACAGTAAAAATCAGTATCCTGAAATATTTTTTTGGTACCAGTTAATACCCTAAAATAATTTCTCAAGATAATGAAGCATTTTTTCAGTACAAGATAGTATCCTAAAGTATCTTTTTAGTACCATTCAATATCTTGAAGTATTTTTTTAAGTACCAATCACTATCTTGAAAAATAATTTTATAATCTTAAAAAATATTTGAGTCTTGATTGATATTAAAAAAGTACTTTAGGATGAGACGATCAAGATTAATTCAAATCAATGATCTGATCTAGATTGGATAAGGAGAGATATCAATGATCTTGATTAGATGAGGAGAGATGATGAAAAAGTAGGCCAATAAGAAGATCACATTTCGTTGGAAGGGAAAGTCACAATTGGTATTCAAATAAATAAATAAATAAAAGATTAATTCGGTTATTCAAAAAGTGTCACTAACTTTTAATTTTATAGTAGTAATATATTTATCACAGTAAAGATTAATTTAAAAGTTACGGCCAGTGACATAAATAGAAAAACTAATCCGTATGTTTATAAGGGAAAATTATAATAAAAGAACTATGATAAATAATATTTTATTAAAAAAGACCATAAACATAATAATTATTTTGATGGACCATAAATTAAAATATTAAAATAAAAAGACTAAATTATCCTTAGTTAGATTTCCTATCTTTTCTCTAACCGAATTTAAAGTGATTTTTTTTTTTAAACTAAAGATTTGGGGTGATTGATGATTAATAACAAATAGGTATCAATTCAAATACCTCATTCTTTCAAAACAAGGAGACTTCACCTTCAACGGACTATTGATTTCACTAGAATAATCTGTAAAACTGTATCAAAAAGAGAAGGCCTTTTAGTAAGAAAATATGCACTAGCATATTCGTTTTGGTTGATGAGTTACATCTAAGTGTGTGATTCCCAATTCTTTCATCTTAGCTTCCAAAGTTCTTCCCAATAACATTCTCATTTTTGTTGATCTTAATTGTTTTCGTTTCTTTTCTGATATTCAATAGGAATATTTTTATGTTTGTTATGTTATTGGGCGGTCAATATATTTGTTTCCGCCTGATATGAAAAAACCAATTAATAAGCATTATGTGCATGTCTAATTCTGCATTATGTGCATAAAGGAAATACTTGAATATCATTTAGATCACTCTTAGATAATGTTTTAATAATTGATTCCCTTTTATAGTTTCTCTGTACGTGTCAGTGAGACAAAACCTTACCGCCAAAATGGCAAAGACTAGGAAGAAGAGGATCTGAAGATAACACATGGGCAATTTAGTCTTTCTATTTTAATATTTTAATTTTTGATTCTTCAAAATAATATAGTATTTCTTAATAAATATTATTTATGTTAGGTCCTTTATTATAATTTTCTCTATTTATAATATCAATATTTTAAGAGCTATCAACCTATCGCGCCCATATTGTGGGCACATAAATGAATATTCTCAGGTGCATAAATTTTTGCATTTTTAACTTATTCTGGAGTCTCAAACGCCAAAACCTAGCTGATATAGTATTTAAAGTTCAAGTGACTGTAAGCTTTTGTAATACTCCCTCCCGATCCTAATTATAAGGGTTAGTTGACTTTTTTAGAGAGATTAAAGAAGCTAATTAAATTACTTTAGAGTATTTTTATTTTTTTCTTCAAACTCATTAATTTGACTAATAAACTAATGTATAATATAAAGATACACAATATTTAAAATTTCTTCAAAAAAAGTCAATTAGCTCTTATAATTAGGACCGGAGGTAGTATAACTTTAAATTTGCTAGGAAATTTTTGCTGAAATACGATGTTGTCCTTGAAATTTCAAAACGTAATAATTTTGTATCGTATTGTTAAAAAAAAACTAAGGTTGGCCGTTAAAAAATTAAACATTAACTAGTAAATTTTTAACTGTAAGGACAACATTATTACATTTTTTAATTTTCAGGATAACATTGAATTTAAAAATTTCCACACAATATTGCTCCTCATAAAAAACTTGTTGGATAAATTTAAAACTTAACCCACTAGAAGAACGTGACGGTGAAGGCGCCAACAGGATGAGTTAGAGTTACTTATTAAAACCCAACAAGTTCAATTATGCGTAGATCATCGAAAAGTTTAAAAAAAGTGATGGTTTCATTAAACTTTAAATTGGAGGAATGCTAGAATAAAGACGTAAAGCAAGATTGATAAAAGCGACTTTTGCTTTTTGTGGGGCACAGTGGGCCAAAGCCTAAGCGCACAAAGGTTGCACCTCAACTCGTAATCAAATAATAACAAGACTTCCTTATCACACCTCCGCAAGCTGCTTGGTAATGAGATCGCACAGAGCCATCCACGTCAATCCGTACGGCATTCATAGGAGGGGGGGTCCAGGTATTCTCCTCATTCCTACCAAATTGAAATAATTGGTGAGATAGGGATTGATTAGAAGTACTTTCCATGAGAAGATAATTACAGGTGTGAATCAACTCCCTGGTATTCCTGTTTTCGCCTTGGAAGAGGAACTTGCACCTCGTCGTCCAAAGAATCCAGCATGCCAGACCAAAGACCCGAGACCAAGAGAAATTTTGGAATCGTCCTTTGCCAGGACTATGATTACTATTCCAATTAAGCCATACCTGCACATTACCTGAAAAAAACTTGGAGAAATAGTTAGGCATTAACAATTGCTTCCAAAAATCTCTCGCCCTCTCGCAATCTCTGACAACATGCATCACACTCTCAACACTGCCACAATGGAAAGGGCAAAGATCGTCGGTTGTAAGCCCTCTTCTAGCTCTAAGGGAATTAGTTACGAGCCTTTCATGACCAACTTGCCAAAGGAACAGTTTAACTTTTTCCGGGATATTCCATTTCCACATAACAGACCAGAAGTTATTAGCTTCCCTTTGACTTTGGTCCGAGATAACGATAAGCCGATTTGGTGAGAAATGCCATCTTTAGCGGCCGCCAAGAGAAAAAATCAGGAAGATTGTTGGAGGGGGGGCTTACGTCCGAGATTAATCTTATAATTGAATAAGGCAAAATACCCGCCATCTGCTAGTGTTCCATCTTCCATTGATCATAACGTGATCCCGACCATCTCCTCTTTATTGATCAACAAAGGGTCATGGGCAAAAGATATAAGGGGGCGATCAAACGGCAGCCAAAGGTCTAACCAAAACTTAGTATTCATCCCATTATTAACTTTCCTTCCGGTTCCAGCAATAAATTTATCCCAGACTTCAGTGATCGCTTTCCAAACAGAGGAGGAGTTCTTCTTCTTGGATACCTTGGGCACAGAAGAGTAACCACAATTATACTTAGACCAAAGGCATCGGGCCCATAAAGTATCCCTCTTTGCTATGAGATTCCAGCAAATTTTCATTATAAAGGCTTTATTCTGGCGCTGATGGGTTTTCATAAATCCCTTGGCCCCCTGACTGTGGTGGAAGCTGAGATCCAGGCTATCATTTTAGGCTTACAGATAGGCCGTCAAATGGGCTACCAGAAAATTGGCCTTTATTCTGACTCTATGGATGCTGTCAATATCCTCATGAGGGACTCTCAGATGGATCATCCCTTGAGAGGCATCATTGGGGAAGCTAGAGACCTACTCTTCATGAATTGGATGTTGAGCTGCACTGCACATCGAGAAGCAACATTTCTTGTGCTGACTATATGGCCAAGAATGGCCATGATGCCCCTGCTGATGCTGGTGTGATTCTTGTTCCATCCGTTCCCAGAGGATGTTTGGATGTGTTTTTGAGGGACCAAATAAGTTGCCCTAGTTAATCTGCTCTCTTGTATGTTGTTTTAAGGGCTAGATCCTTTTGGTCTAGTTCCTTTCTCATCCTTCAAGCTTTCGCTTACCTTGTATTAAAAAAAAAAATAATAATAATAACAAGACTTTGAGTTTCCAAAAGTTATTCATTTAATAACTAATTAATACTTTACGTGCTCTCTTTCGCTTTCTTTACTCACTCGTGTTTTTCACAATTGTTCCCCCACCACCAAGCACCTACAACTATAAAGCATCAACATGGGGATTTTTGTGAATTTCGCTCTTGATGATGGTTATTCTCTCTTTTAATTAGAATTCCCACCGCACAAATAGTTACGTACAGTGTTCTTTTGCTTTTTTCCGTACGGGAGTGGAGCCTTATATGTTTGGGGAATAACTTGATAAGTAACCAAATCAAACTGTGTCCAATAAAGTACACTTCATTATCTTGCTTTTCCAATATATGTGGCGGTTTGCCTCCCAGCATCCCCCCTTTTTTTTAATACAAGAAAGTTTAGGTAGGGGTAGACACCGGTACCCTATCAGGGTCAGGACATGCCTCTAAGTTCAAAGAGCGCTTACAGAAATACTTGCATATTGCCCACCAATAAAACCCTCACATCGACTAGCTAGTATCAAACATCCTCTCTTTTAGGGTGAAGGCCGATCGATGTCTTAGCCAATTGTACCACTCCTCATTATTGCCCCAGCATTCCTTTTTGTTTTGGGCCCAATTTCCACTTTTCTTTGATCTTCTATGGGCTACCTTCAAGCATGTCCACAGCGTAGTTACAGGCCAACGCTTGACTTCAATTCTGATCCTCACTTGTTACATGTCTCAGCCTGCTGGATTGAACAGAGTGTTAATTGAAAACCTTAAGTCTATCACATGTGTGTAATTTTATTCACTTGTTATGATTATATATTCTATGTTTAGGACGAACTTAAGTGTACGAATAATTTAATATTTTAAGTTGCATGGATGTAATAAAGTGTGGCTTCAAGGGTCAAACTTTATCTATAGCTCAAAGTATATTAGAAATCATTCTAGAGCATGAATGACTCCCAAAAAAAAGAAAGAAAAAATCGAAGTCCAAGAATTTCTCAGTTTTAATTTGGATTACTATTCAAAGGTTAAAAGAAATTGAATTAATTTTCATTATTCAATAAATTCAAGATTTTTCTAAATTACAAGGGATTGATGGCACTTAGCTTGCATTCTCAAAAGTTTGATTTAAGACAGATGGGAGCATATTTTTTGCTCATCACTTTTCAAAGGCATGCTACACATTCTGGCATTGCCCATGGAAGCCACCAAATGCAAGGCAGTGTTATTCTATGATTAGGAGTTCACAGAGCCTTTACAAGTTCCCCTTCATTAGGTTGTGTTTGCGATATGACGTGGACCATCTGATTCACCACGTGCTCTTTTCCATCAGAGACTGCTATGTGCAATGCAGTGTGACCTAGGCGAGTGATTCTGACCTTGTGAAGCCTCACGTCTTGCTTATACATTTCAATGACATTGTCCCATTCTCCTTTCATGGCACATGAGAATAATTTCTTCTTGTTGTGGCTCTCGTTCTGGTCCATGGCTTTTGGTTGTTTGTTTCTGTTTCTGAGCTACCTAATTTAATTAATTACTATCCAGTGATAGTTTGTTTAAATACTCATCGGCAAGACACTGATTATCTACGGGCCAAAGTTTAATTTGCTTAATTAACAAGCTATTCCCCTAACATATGGCTCCCGTGGATCCCATACGGATGTCGCCAAAAATGGCAAGAAAACTATATTATGTACGTAACTATTTTATGTTGATTAATAGTATCTATTTTTTGCGGTGGGAATTCTAGAAAATAGAAGAACAATCAAGAGCGTAATTCACAAAAGCCAACGTGTTGATGCTATAGAAAGCATGTAAAGTATTAGTTATTAAATTGTGATACTCTCTCCGATTTTAATTATAAGAACATTTTTATAGTGTAATTTACATTATAAAAATATTCTTATAATTAGGACAGATGTAGTATTTTATTATTATGGGGAAACCCATCGACTTTCACTATTTAAGTAAGAGTTATGGGAGGCGGGTTGGAGACATGTTGTGGTTGAAAGTGATCATCAAACAGTCATCGCATTACTTTCTAAAACAGTAATGCAGCTCGTGAGTCCCACTTGGTGGCTAAGATACGAGCAACTACCCGGCGTCAATGGGACATCAGGTATTGTCATGTCCTTAGGGAAGGGAATCAATGTGCGGATTGGTGGCGGGCTCGGTCTGGTTCATGTGGAGATCCACGATGAAGCTCACTTCTCCGATCCACCTCTTGGCCTTTATCAGTTTCTTCTTGCCGATGTGATGAGTATAGCTCATATTAGGAGGGGACTGGGACCCTAGTCCCGTCTGTGTTTACTTTGACTATTTGAGTTTATTTAATTTGATTCTTGTTATAAAAAAAAAAAAAAAAAGTAAGAGTTGAGACACTACCTTTGTACGCTTATGCTTTTTCCTCGCTGTGCCCCGAGAAAAGTAGAAGTCGCTTAACTTGATGACTCTAATAACTAAACCATCAAGTTTAATAGTAAACCATCACTTTTTTTTAAACTTTTTGATTTATCTACGCATAAAGTAGCTTAGGTTTTAAGTTATTCTAACTCATTTGGTTGGCGTCTTAGCGATCACGTTCTTCTAATTAATTAAGCTGCATGTCATGAGCTCAACTGCATCTTCATGTGCATTTGGATTTTAATATATTAACTTTATTTCAAAAGTATCAAAATCCTATTTTCACTCGAATTTAAAATACTATATTGGCTAGGTGTTTTCCTTTTTGTGCCTTATTTTAAAACATTCTAGTTGACTTTCGTATGGACTATGAATTTGATTTTGTAAGAAAGGGAAAATTGCAACCATGTCCCAATTAATAGACTTAATGCCAACCAAGTCCTCCAAAATTATCAAATTGCAATCTTTGAAGTTCCAAGGGACCAGGGTGCTATTAATTCTAAACATGAAAGTACAATTTTTCCCCTTTGTTAGTAATGATAAGTTTAGAGCATTCAATGACAACTTACATAGCAACAAGTGAGTACAAAAAATATGAGTTCAAAAGGTAAATACAACTTACACATGTTCCTCTCCCTCATCATCCCTTATTGGTTGTATATTGTCACTACTGGAAAAAGTCAAAATTGCTACGGATTTTTGCGACGGAATATTATCCGTCGCAAAAAAGAAATATTTGCGACGGAAGAACATTCCGTCGCAAATTTTGCGACGGACGGCCCTGTCCGTCGCAGTTTTCGACAGACGGCCTGCATCGTCGCGATTTGCAGCAGACGAGGCCGTCAAATCGTCGCAACAAAATTGCGACGGACGGTGCGTTCGTCGCGTTTTTGCGGTTTGCGACAGACACTCCGTCGTCGCAATTTTGTTGCGGCGAGCGGACGTCGTCTCGCCGCAAATCGCGACGGGCGGGACGGCCTCGTCATAAGCAAACGGGCGGATCGATTCGGTCGCCGTTGTTCGCGACGGACCGTCCGTCGTCGCATAGTGTCGGTGCCACCGACACTTTGCGGCGGACGGGCGGTCCGTCGCAAAAGGGCGACCGACCGGTCGCCCTTTGCTGACGACGGATTCGGACCCGTCGCAGATTGCGACGGACCCGTCCCGTCCGTCGCAAATTGCGACAGGCCGGACCGTCCGTCGCACAAATATTGCGACGGACGGTCCGGTCCGTCGCAATTTCTGACAGGACGGAAGTCCGTCGCAAAATCGCGGAGTCTCATTTAAGAGACTCTGCGTCTTCCTCCCCCCTCCCGCGCACGCTCCCCCTCTCCTCCCCCTCCGCGCAGCTCCCCCTCCCCATTGATTTCTCCGGCTGCCCTTCCGTTTTCCGGCCTCCCCCTCTCGTTTTCCGGCCTCCCCTCTCGTTTCCGGCCTTCCCCTCGCGATTTCCGGCTCCACTGCGATTTCGGGCGCCCTCCTTGCTTGTATTGGTGCGGTGGTGGTTCTTCGCTTGCTCGTCGGAGTAGGTGGTGGTTTTTCCAACGTTCTTTGTTCTTCCCTTTGTTCACGGTTTAGGTATGTTTAAATGTTTGAGATAGATTATTGTATATAGATTAATATGTAATTGATATTGATTAGTATAGATAGATTAAATATTGATTTGATTATGTAGATTAAAATGTTGATTAGTATGTTTAAATATTGATTAGTATAGATATAGTTGATGGGGATATTGATTAGTATAGATAAAATAAATCTTGATTAGTATGTTTAAATGTTTAAATATTGATTAGGGTAGATAGATTAAATATTGATATTGTTTAAATGTAGTTGTTAATAAATATTGATTTGCCTATGTAGATGAAAATGTAGTTATTATGGACATTGATTTGCGTATGTAGATTAAAATGTTATAGTTATTGATTTGGGTATGTAGATTAAAAGGTACTTGATGTTGATAATTTGTTAGAGGCTTACAAAAATTGTTATGATATTATATTAATTGATAATTGGTAACTAGATATATAATTTGTTAAAGGAATTAATTAATTAACATAAAGTATAATTAAAGAAGATAAAGATTTAAAGAAAAAAAAGACTATTTAGTTTTATGAAAAAAAATCTCATTTACATTCATTATTTCAATTTATCTTTAACAATTTATATAATAAATAAAGGTTGATAATTTCAAAAACTAAATTATAAATGCTATTTAGATAAATAGGTAATTATAAATACAAAATATAAAATTCCTTTTGCATATTATATAATCTTGATTTGTTCTTATAAATTGGTCACTAATATATAAATTTACATATTTGTGGCATGTTGAGATGTTAATTAGGTTAGTAACTGAACTAGCTAAGAAGTATGGAACACAATTATGATAGAAGTTGGATGTACAATCGTCTAAGCGATAGAAGAGAACTAACGCAAGTATTCTTGGCGGGTTTGGAAGAGTTCATCCAATTTGCTTTAGCGAATTCAAATACTTCAAGTAGGGAGATCGGTGTCCGTGTGCCAAATGTAGGTGTTTAAGATTTAGGGATACGGGCAATGTCAAAATTCATTTGTGTCAAAAGGGATTCATGAAAGATTATGAATGTTGGGAATGTCATGGCGAAGTCCGTCAGACACCGAGTGGTTATTACGGGGACGGTAGTCATCGAGAGAACCTTAATCAATATGAGCGATTGGTTATGGATGCCGCGGGACCGTCGATCGGCCAATATTTTGATCCTGTTACTCATCTTGAGTCGTCATACATGGGAGAGGAGACCGTACACATACCCAACCATCATACATGGGTGAGGATCCTCATCCGAAGCCGCTAGGTTCTACAAAATGCTTCAAGAAGCCCAACGTCCGTTATGGGAAGGTTGCGAACACTTTGATAGTAGTGAATATTCATCGCTATCGGCTACCCCAGCAACACTAAGCTTGAAGGCGATCACCATATGAGTGAGAGGAATTACAACGAAATGATGCATATCATGAGTAAGGTTGTTCCCAAAGACACTAATTTGCCGAAGGATTTTACCAAGCAAAAAAAAGGTGAAAGAGCTTGGGCTTGGATGTGAAAAAATCCATTCTTGCCCCGAGAGGATGTATGTTGTATTACAAGGATGATGCTGAAGCCGACCAGTTGTAAATTCTGTGGAGATGACAGATATAAAGTTGTGGGAAAGGAAGGAAAATGACCCGTCATGCGTTAAGTAAGATGTGGTACTTTCCTCGGTTCCAAGACTTACGAGATTGTATGCATCGAACAAACAGTTTGCTCACATGAGATGGCACCGGGAGCATCGCAGAGATGAAAACTTTGTGACGCATCCATCCGATGCGGAAGCTTGGCGTAAATTTGATGAGGCAAATCCTTTCTTTGCTATGGATCCCCGTAATGTCCGTCTTGGTCTATGCTCGGATGAGTTCGCTCCTTTCAACAATACGGGCGGGGCTTATTCTGTTGGCTGTCATTGTGACTCCGTACAACCTCCCACCTTCTATGTGCATGAGAAGAGAGTTTTTCTTTCTTAACGCGTTAATCCACGGGCCATCCAACCCGAAAAGAAGATAGATGTGTACCTCGGACCTTTGATAGACGAGTTGAAGATGTTGTGGAGTGAAGGGGTTCTTACGTATGATATATCATTGAGTCGAATTTCACCATGCGGGCTGCCTTAATGTGGACCATAAATGATTTCCTGCATATGGGATGTTGAGTGGTGGCAAACGTCGGGAAGCTTGCATGCCGGTATGTCTTGAACAGAACATGGGTTTTAGCTTGAAACACGGTCGCAAGGTCAGTTGGTTTGATAGGCATCGGCGATTCCTACCCCGATCATCCGTGGAGGAGAAATAGAAAAGACTTCACGCGGAATGTTGTCGAACGAGCGAGAGCAACCCCGTCGTTTAAGTGGCCAAGAAATATGGGACGAGTCAAGTACATTCAAAGTGTCGAAGAGGGGCTGCTTCCGGGAACTGAGGGATACGGCGTTGATCATCATTGGAACAAACGCAGCATCTTACGGGAACTACCATATTGTAAAGATCAATTGTTAAGACACAACCTCGATGTCATGCATATTGAGAGGAATGTGTTTTGCAACATTCGTACACCGTGATGGACACCAAGGGCAAGACGAAGGACACGATCAACGCAAGACGGGACATAGAAGCGATATGCGAAGGCACGCTTTACATTTGGTGGGGAGTGGCACGGGACGGAGATCCAAACCTAGAGCGCCGTACACATTCAACAAACAACGAGAATTTGGAAGCTGTTGCAATGGGTTAAAGAAGCTGAAACGCCAGACGGTTATGCGTCAAACATGAAAAGATGTGTCGACATGCACGAGGCGAAGTTATTCGGCATGAAGAGTCATGATTGTCATGTTTTCTTCCGAGATTGTTGCCTTGGGCCTTCAAAGCACTTAGAAGCATATATTGTCAATTCGACGGAATTTTCCATGTTCTTTAGAGAAATTTGTGCTTCTGAGCTTAATGTTGAAAAGTTACGGCACCTGGAGGCGAGCATGCCCATAACGCTATGCAAGTTAGAGATGGTGTTTCCTCCTAGCTTGTTTGACTCAATGGAACATTTGCCCGTTCACTTGGCCTACGAAGCAAAGGTGGGAGGCCCGCAACAATATAGATGGATGTATCCGTTTGAGAGGTAATATATATATTTCTATCGCGCTATTATTAATTGACCGACAGGTACTTTAGTTTATAAATATCTCTCGATATTCCATTGTAGGTTTTACGCACACTTAAGAACAAGATCAAAAATCCAAGGTACGTTGAAGGATCTATTTGAGGCATACCTTGTCGAAGAGGCCGCAAAATTTGCTTCATACTATTATCCCCCGAAATGATATCAAGATGGAGAGGGTACCTGCAACGATGATGCCGGTGATACGAGGGATCAAAAATCAATATTTAATTTTCCGGGCGAGTCGTGGGAAAACGTTCTAGGTCAACTCTTGACGGAAGAGATAAGCGAGTAGCGGAGTGGTACATTCTAAACAAGCGTGAAGAGGCCGCCCAGTATTTAAAGTAAGATTTCTTTTCTTTTTGTTGTTACGCTAAGAATTCCAGTATTAAGAGCATTTTTTCTTCTTACAGTTACTTCTCTAATTCGGTCCGATCGGAAAATCCTTCAATGGCGGAATCCGAAGTTGACCAATTCACGATGTCGAGTTCCCAAAATGGCTTCGATCCTACTTCGTGGAAAATCCATCGATCCCAATGAAGTTGCGTGGAGTTTGTCCTATGGAGCTGCAATTAGTGTTACCGGTGCAAGAAATACATAATCAATGGGTATCGGTTTTCAAGCGTCGAGGCGAATGCGGGTACACTATGTTGTAATTATGGTGTATGTTGTCGGGGTGACAAAGTTGATGGGGTGGAGACTGACTACTACGGGAAGTTAGTTGACATAATTCAACTGAGTTACCCGTGGGACAAGGTAGTGACCCTTTTCAAATGTGAGTGGCTTGATAACAGTCCGCGCGGGACAAAAATGGACAAACATGGAAATATTGAGATCCTTTGGACAAGGAGATATACGGTTGGTTATGACCCATTCATCCTTGCTCAACAGGCGGAACAAGTTTACTATACATCATACCCCACATCCCGCCCAGGCTGGAGGAGTTATTAAAACCAAAGCACGAAATATTATACCAAAGTCGAAAGAGCCGGAATCAAATGACGGTATGGCTGAACCGTTCCAAGATGATGTGGAACATGTACTCCCCATAAACATCTTCGATGACGAAGTACCAAGCAATCTATTTGATTCTGCTGCGGGGTTAGAATTAATTCCTATACAAATTGACGATGAGGAATCAGACGATGAGGAAGAAGTGATTTACTCTGATAGTGAATCGGAGTTCGACGACTATGAGACCTCATCAGAGGAAGACGTGCAAGCAAATGTTGATGTTGATGAACAAGAATCGTCCGATTGATTTACGTTAGTTCTTTGTTTGTGATGATTTGTTATACTACATACTTTGTTAATGCGCTACTTATTGTTATATATTTTTGACATTATGTCTATGAGTGTTTAGAGATGGAGCATCTAGGAGGACGTTCGGGTAGTGGACGGGGTAGTGGTCGAGCCCAACCCCGTCCTATCGAGAGGGTAGGCGACGTCATCTGCTCCTTATGGAGGTAGAGGGTCCAGCGCTTCCCGGATATGCCATCCTTTGATATGTCATCTTCACCGTCTACATATTTGTCATCATCACCGTCATTGTATATGTCGTCATCACCGTCATTGTATATGTCGTCATCACCGTCTACCCCCACCGATCCACGGCAAGGGGGATCACAGTTTACAATATAATTTCGATTGATTTACATAAGTTTAGTTACATATGATTTACATATGTTTATCTTCAATACTTCACATTCCTTCTTTAGCACAATGCGTCGCCTCATAGCCACGTTGGGGAAGAAGGTAGTTCCTCCGATCCACCAACGGGGCTCCGAGAGATCCTTCGACACGGAAGCTTTGGATCCGTCCCGACGGCGTCGGGTAAGTCATGCCAAGTTACCGGTAATGTTACAATTTTCTCTATGTAAATGGTTTGTATGGTAATATTTGCATGATGTCATCTCTCATCGATTTGAGCCTCATAATGAGGTAAGGGACTTCATCTCGGCCCAATTATTCCGCAATTACAACCATCCTTGGGCCAAGTGGACGAAATTCCTAGCACTACTCGAGATGCTTGGTTCGATGAGTTCTTGGTAAGTTTTTGTTTTATGGTTATTTAATTAAGTACTTTAAAAATTTGGAGCACTAATGGTTCGTTATTGATTTTCGGCGCCGGCATATGACGTTGCTCGAACATCGTGCGGGCGAAAGCAAATTATAATCATAATGGAGGCAAATTTTTGCGTCAAAAGCTTTACGGCTTGAGAAATAAAAGAGGCAAGAAAGACTGGATTCCCAGGACACGTAGACGAATTATTGCAGAATTGGGCCACAAATGAAAAGTTTCAAAACATGAGCACGAAAAATAAGCAAAACAGAGCCAAAATGGAAGGACCAGTCATATCTCAAGCGGTTTGCATTCCTATTAGTGAGCATCGACGGAAAATTGTAAGTACACTCTATTTTCTATTTAGGTATTTGATATTTTATACTTTGAAGTAATTAATTAAGGTTCTCATCCGCGTTTGCGGGTAGAGTCCGGGAAGTCCTCGAAGGATCAATTGAGTGGGCTACCTTTGAGCGGACCCATTCCCGACGATCGAAGGGAGTGAGCGACAATGGATTAACCAAAAGGCGCGCAAGTAGCGGTTAGACATTTATTGCCTTTATTACTTGTTTTATAGGTACACGTAATACATTTCATATTGATAATTTCCATTCTCTTGTCTATTCAAATGAAGTACAAATAATAAATGTACTTCATAATGTACTTGCAGATGAGCTGAAGAAGATGAAAGCGTTGGTGGAGCAGCAAGCAACACAGATGAGTCGGCAACAGGACATCATGAGGCGGGAGATGCTTCAGAACGGGAGAGGATGGAGCGAGGCAATGAATCGAGAACGGGAGAGGATGGCGCTTGCGATGCAACAGAACGGGAGAGTATGCGGCAGCAGATGGATCGGATGCAAGCGGAGATGATGAGACAGATGCAGAATCAACTCCTGTCTCTAATGACACAAAAGGGTTCGGGGTCGGCTCTGGTGATGATGACCATGCGGGTGATGATGATGATGATCACAATGCGATGTTTAGACTACTTTTTAGTATTTGTTCCTTACAACATTATTATATATATTTTGTTTTCTCTGTTTAAACTCTTTTTAATATATTAATGATACTTTTGCAATCAATTTTCAAGAAAAAAAAAATTAAAATTTAAAAAGATTCAAAAAATTAAAAAAAAAAAAATTATTAATTTTGCTACGGATTTAAAATTCCGTAGCAATTTGCTCTGGAATTTTATCCGTAGCAAATTGCTACGGATTTCATTCCGTAGCAATTTGCTACGGAATGAAATCCGTAGCAAATTGCTACGGATTATCAATCCGTAGCAATTTGCTACGGATTTTGAAAATCCGTAGCAAATTGCTACGGATTACAAATCCGTAGCAAATTGCTACGGATTATAAATCCGTAGCAATTTGCTACGGATTGATAATCCGTAGCAATTTGCTACGGATTTGTAATCCGTAGCAAATTGCTACGGAATTTTCAATCCGTAGCAATTTGCTACGGATTTTGAAAATCCGTAGCAATTTGCTACGGATTTTGAAAATCCGTAGCAATTTGCTACGGATTTTGAAAATCCGTAGCAAATTGCTACGGGGTTTTTTGCTACGGAAAAAATCCGTAGCAAATTCCGTAGCAAATCGATTTTGCTACGGAATTTTGGCATTTTTCCGTAGCAAAATCGATTTGCTACGGAATTTGCTACGGATTTTTTCCGTAGCAAAAATCAATTTTTTTTGTAGTGTGTCATCTATATTCTCTCCTACATACACATGACTATTTTCTCTATTGAATTCGATAAAATGTTCTACTTCTGCATAATCTACACAAGGTCCACAAAGGTTATTGTATCAAAGGTCAAAGTGAATTTCATGAAAATTCTACTACTTTTTTGTTGTTGTAACAATTGATACAACAATTGTTCTCAACTCCTAATACGTAGTGTCTTCCTTTATGGTTTTTGTTCTAACGCTACCCCTCACATATTGCAAATCATATTCTCCTCCATTTAAAAATTGTCCCCCTATATGCAAAAAACATAATATATGATTTTTAGACATACTGCCATCTTTTCTGTCATCTTTCAGAACAAAGTTGTTATTAACAACTATACAAGCAACATTAACAATTTTAGAGCACTATATATATTGACGACATGTTTTGAAGTCACATAACAGGTATAAACACATAAAGTTTTCTCCTTTCCATTAATCCTTGTCTAAGCATACAAAAAACATAGCATAATCTCCGTAGCAGAAATTCATACCCTCTCACACACTCAATGAAACAACAACATAAATCATAAAGACAACATATAATTAACAATCATTAGATGCTCTAAACTTGTTATTGGAAGCTTTAAACTTGTCATTACTAACAAAATGGCAAAACTGTACTTTCATTTTGAAATTAATAGCACCTAAGTTCCTTAACATTTTACTGTAATTTGATGATTTTGAGGGACATGGTTTCCATTAAGTCTATTAATCGGGACATTGTTGCAATTTTCTCAAAATTAATTGGCTAAACTTTGGCTCAAAATCAGAAAAATTAATGGCAAAATGAACAATCGTAGAACGCAAGGGTGAAGAAAGTGAAAGAGATTAAAATAAAAGAAAGGACAGAATTAAGTAGGCACTTGGAAAGTAGTGATACTTCCATTTTAGTTTTGGGACATGGCATCTAGATTAAAAATGAATTAGTAATTAAGTTGTTAATCTTGTCTTTTATTTCTTTGAGAGTTGAGACACATCACCAACTTTGTGCACTTTGGCTAAAAGCAAATTAAAACTCGCCCAATCAATCGGGTTTCACACCCCTTGTCTAGGCATCCATCGATTCTCCAATTTAAAGTTTCATTAAACGATGAACAGTAAGGCTACCAATGATAGAGAAACTTAGAGATAATTTTATTGGAGCCCCATTTGAAATGGACTTTTGCAAAATCCAATAACAGACCAAATAAATAAAAGCTAAGCTTAGGGAAGAATGATTATTCCAAGGGAGTGACTTTGTCCCTATCAAAGAAGAGGCCAGTGGGACATGTTGCAGGCACAAATGCTAATCTGACTATGTTTAGCAGCTTCATCAATGCTTGAGAAGCCATAGTCCTGAGTATGTCAGTCTTGACAAACTCCGGAGACACCGAGTTAACTCGAAACTCGGGTAGTTCTTGGCAGTTAATCTTGTGTAGACATTAAGGGCAGCTTTGGCTACTGTATTGGGAGGCGTCATGGTGGGCCATCCTTTCTCAATCCAAGTTCCTTGTTCATAGTCTTTCATGAACTCACTCACCACCTCATCTAGCTTTTCTCTTGTGAGACTCTCCAAGTCACTGAGTACCTCTCTTGCCCGCTCATGTTTTATGAGCTGCATGCAATTCACAAGCCACACACATATATGAACGGAATATTCCAATCAGTTGATACCAAATATTATATATAACTACGTTTGGTCTTTAATATAATATAAGAGCCACTTGACTTTTTTTTTAAGAGATTAAGGAATTGAAGCTAATTAAATTACATTAAAGTATTTATTTTTATCGTTCTTCTTCAAACTAATTTACTTAACTTATAAACTGAAGCACAACATATATTATGATTAAGGACCGAAGGCCGGGAAGGGAGTATATAGAAATGATGAAGTATATAGGTACCTTGATGAGTCCGGCAAGAGAGGTGACATTGACAATGGTGGGAGAAGAGGATAGCTGAAGAAGAGGAATGAGGGCTCCGGTGACTCCAATGGCACCAAAGTAGTTAGTGTCAACACATTTCCTTGAGATGTCCTCATTGCATTTTACTATGTCATCCCATTCTATTTCCTCCCCACTAACCTGTCACATAGACATACACACAAAATATTATGAAGGGTATGTTTGTAAATGAGTGAGTATATACATTACTACTAGCATTATATTTTTATCTAAAGTGAAGATCAGGCTTACTTTTTTGAACAAAGCCTCGCCATTCATTGGGTCTGGATAGACACCTGCATTGTTTACCTGCACCACAATATGTCAAACATCCATTTATATATTATTGAAACATGACATTATTGAACATACTTAGTTGAACCATATAATACCAAGATGTCAAGTTTGCCAAAGGAGGTGGTGATGAAATGAGTGAAGGAAGCAATGCTTGAGGGATCAGTGACGTCAAGCTGATGAAACAACACAGAGTCTGATGATGAGACACCAATCTCTTGTTTCAGCTTATCAAGTGCTTCCAAACCTCTCATCTCGTTTCTTGCTGTGAGCACCACCTTCACGCCTCTTGTTGCCAACTTCTTGCATATTCCATATCCAATCCCCTTGTTTGCTCCAGTTGTACTACTGCATACCTACAACAATACTTACATTCAGAGACTTGACTCTTTTAAAAAGATCTCATTTCATAATACATCTATGCTTGAATAATAAAAGAGGCCGGTTAGGGAAGGTAATCACGTATGTACCTATTTGCTTCTTCTCCCATAGTCTACGCTTTTGGTTTCGTTCTGCTCTATAGCTAGCTCTGTCATGCACCTTCTTCTTACAATGTTCGTCCAACTTTCATGCCGCATAAAAAACATGCACACACTGACACACACACACACACACATATATGCTTCATCTCTGCGTTTTTTAATACATCCCGTACGACGTACGTACAATCATTACATTTTTAATCACAATATATTAATGGCCCATTTGTCTTTCATTTCCTCAATCATGCACAGTTTGAGAAAATATTTAAAGTCATGAAGAAAACAAAAACTGATCGTTACTTTTTTGTATTATGCATCAAATTAAGAATGAATTAAACATATATTATTGTACTGCTCTTATGTCATAATTTCAGGGACCACGCACGAGCAGCTTCTTTTTAGACATAACTATCGATCAAAGATTCCTATTTCTCTGTCTTATATAGAAAAATAAAAAATTCCCTTATCTCCACTCGATTATCTCTCTGTGTGTGTGTGTTTTTTTTTTTCTTTTTGATGAAATTGGCAAATATCTGGCTATGGCATTTCATGAAAACACGCCATCCAATTTAATGCAAATTGTGTTGCCCCTCTATTAACCGGTAATATGCGTGATACTTATTGGATGGACTGATTATCATCTAAGGAGTACAAGAAGAAGAGATGAAGATGAAAGTAGTGTACAATGTCATTAAGACCATTCATTACATTTGTGATTTTTTTGTTGCATTCACTCTTTCTAATCCCAATGCACGTGCTTAGGGGGTCTAGACAAGGATTTGCAACAGTCAGATTTTGAGGGATTGCACATAGACTTGCCCAGGCACGTTCGAAAACTTACCACCTTTATTCAAAATGAAATTTACTCATTACATTTGTGATTTTTTTGTTGCATTCACTTTTCCTAACCCCAATGCATATGATTGGGGGTCCGGACAAAAATTTGCAACAGTCATATTTTGAGTGAATTGCACATGGACTTTTTTGTGCTAAGCTCTCCTGGAGTAAAAGTTTTTTGTGCTGGACACTTCTGGAGTAAAAGTTCATTTGCCAATCTACACCTTATCCTTTAAAAAGTTAACATTTTAATGGACGTTTGTTTTTTTCTAACGACGTTGTGCTGACTTTACATTTTTAAAAGTTTTTTTGGTAGTTTTGATCCACACTTAAAACTTTTTGTGATGGACGCTCCTAGGGTATTAGTTCGTTGGCCAATTTGCACCTTAACCCATTCTTTAAAGCCCATTTACACTTTCTTTTTAAATGGGATTCCCTCCGTTTTTAAATATAAGCTTTAAATTTGTGGATAAATTTATCTTAAAATATAAGTTTCATTTTAGCTTTATTATTAAAGCATGTAATGCATTTTTTTTTTTTTACTTTACCCCTTGACTTTATTTATTATGTTTATTGTATTTCTCTCATTTATCCTCTATACAAATAAGGGTATAGCTGAAAAAAATATTAATTATTATTAACTAATTTTAACTAATTTCTTATTATTTAAATCGTATATATTAAGAGACCAAGAGAATATGGCAAGAGCATAGGCGTGTAACGCGATTGAATTTGATAAAGCGATCGACTTTTGCTTTTGCAGGGCACGGTGGGCCAAAGTCTCTAACCGTACAAATTAAAGTGTTGCATCTATCTCGACTCTTTAAATAAAAGACAAATGAAGTTTCCAAAATTAAAGTTATTCTGGATTGGGAAAGATCACGAGTTTATGACCTGAACGTACGGCTGAACCTGATTAAGATGTGATTATTATTAACCACGGTTCAAACAAAACAAAAAAGGAAGCTTCAGTTCCCAAGTGCCATGTGCTCTCTTCCTTCCTTTACTCATGTTTTTCACACTCATGTTCCCCGCCACGTAGCCCCTAAAACAAGAAAGCATCAATATATATGTTACCCATTTCAGTGAATTTCACTCTTTATTGTTCTCTTTATTGTTCAAAATATAAGAGCCAAATACCTACTTTACATTTATCAGGAAATTAGTTAAAAGTAGTTAAAAACAATAAATATGCAAGATATCTATTTTCTTTTCCCAATATATCCTTATTTATTAAGGGAGTAAGTAAGAGATAATAAATAAGAAAATGGAAGAAAGAGAATGTCAGGGAGAAGAATGATGAGAGAGTGGAGCAAATTTTTTTTTTTTTAAAAAAAGCAAAAATAAAAGAAAGTGCGTCTTACAAAAAGAAATCACACCCCCTATCAACATAAATAGTCACATAATATAGTTTGTTTTCTAGTTGTTGCTTCTAATATTATTTTCGGGTAGCACTGGAACCCTGTACGTTTGGGAGAATAACTTGATAAGCGAGCAAAATGGGGCCAATAAAGTAGATCATCATTCTCTTTGCTGAACAGTATTTAAACAATGAACAATATCACTAGCTCAGCTATCCCTGAATTGTGATTAGCTCAGAAGTCGAAACAAACCAACTAAAGCCATGGAGGAGGAGTTCGAGCACGAGAGAAAGGAGTACAAGAGAAACAAGAAGGAGCACGAGAGAAACAAGAAGGAACTATTCGCATGTGCCATGAAAGGTGAATGGGACAAGGTCATTAAATTGTACAAAGACGATGTGAGACTTCACAATGCCAGAATCACTCGCTCAGGACAGACTGCGTTGCACATAGCAGTCTCTAATGGGAAGGAGCACGTGGTGAGGCTGATGGTCCTCGTCATGTCTGACACACAAGCTGATAATAAGGAGGAACTTGTAAAGGCTCTGCGAACTCATAATCATAGAGGCAACACTGCCTTGCATCTAGCGGCTTCCATGGGCGATGCTACTATATGTCGCATAATTGCCAGCGTGGAGTCTACCTTAGTGGATGACCGTAACGATGACGGCGAGACGCCTCTCTTCTTGGCCACTCTCCATGGCAGAAAACAAGCTTTTCTTTCCCTTCATAGGATCCGAAACCCTAACATCGTGGGTCCTCCCTTCTATGATAACTGCAGAAGGAACAAGGGTGACACTATCCTTCACTGTGCTATCAACGGTGACTACTTTGGTACGTATTCATTCATTCACCCATTCTCAACTCTTTAATTTCCCTAGGTTGTACTCCTCCAACCTTTTTTATAAAAGCATGAAATTCGAATTATCTTAATTCTTTTTATAAGATCTCACTTGGGGTGGTCAACGTATTTTTATCATTTTTGCTCCTAATTAATTATATACTCTCTCTTCATCTTTTTTCATACTATAGTATTCTTTTCCATACGAGTTCATATTAGGTGCTTCTCCCTCATTTGCTCATGCTCATCTCTCTAATTTTGGGGTGGGGGCATTATTTATTTATTTATATATTTTATTTATTCATATTAAATTATATGCTGCATTCTGAAATATTTTTTGTCCAGGATACTAGTGTTACAAGAAAAATATTTTTGAATGCAAGATTGAAAGTTAATTAATTTGAGATATTATATTGGGTGCAAAAAATATTTTAGGATGCAATATATAATTTAATCTAAATAAATAAAATATATTAAAAAAATGCCCCCACCCCAAAAGTAGAGAGATGAGCACATAAGATAAGAAATACATAAGGGAGAGGCACCTAATGTGAATCCCTTTCGTACTTTCTCTCACCACTGCTCTATCTCTTTCTAAATTGCCCCCCTTATAAAAAAGTGCACGCTTGAAAAAACCAAAATCATTTTCAACATATTTATTACTTTTAACCAATTTAACTTTTTTCTTAAAATACTCAATTCGGGTCGAGCTATTATAAAAAAAATGGAGGGGTATTGTTTATTCTAAATCAACTATAACATCATTTAATTAATGCTATGGTCTCTGTGTCTCTGTGTGTGTAGATCTTGCGTTTCAAATAATTCATCTGTACAAAGACCTTGCGAATTGGGTGAATGAGGAAGGCTTGTCT
This sequence comes from Acacia pycnantha, assembly GCA_025563575.1. Classification (NCBI taxonomy): domain Eukaryota; kingdom Viridiplantae; phylum Streptophyta; class Magnoliopsida; order Fabales; family Fabaceae; genus Acacia; species Acacia pycnantha. The sequence continues at coordinate 197,328 of JAMWYP010000447.1, forward strand.
CCTCTGCATTTGCTGGCATCAAAGCCTCATGCTTTCAAAAGTGGAAGCCGCCTTGGACGAATAGAAACCATCATTTATCACTGTATGATGTAGCCATTTAAATTTTGTCGTGCATGGAAAACCTATTTGAATGCTCGGCATGATGTTAATAATATATGCATACCATGTTTGTTTTTTTGTCTGTGTTGAAGGTTTACATGTTGAGAAGCTAAAGGCAGAAAATCCAGCACATGAACATCAGACACGCCCAATTAGTGAAGCCGACAGTGATAGCCATGACAACTACAACACATTGACACGCCCAATTAGTGAAGCCGACAGTGATAGCCATGACTGGCCTCACAACTACAACACATTGTGGAATGCTTTCTTGCTAATAAAAAAAGTGGTCACTGTCGGTATATATATAACTTTACATTTCAATCTTACACCATTTACATAAAATTTTTCGTTGGATGCCCTAGCTAAGAACTTTTACTTTTCATTTATTATAATATTGATTTTATTCTAATGGGATATAATTTGTAAAAGATAGAGATAAAATTGGAAAGTTATTGAATTTTATGATAAAGTTAACGAAATTTAAGGGTTTTGTTTGCTGTGTATGATATGTTAGAAGTGTATTATAATAGTCCATGAGAAGTATCTTATTATTGTGTTTTCAATTTCCAGTAGCGGGCAAATTTATTAAACCTGGTGATGCGGAAGATCCCAGAACGGAAGGTGAGAGATATCTTTTGAATTTTGGCACTAATTAAAATTGCATATGTGAGTACAGGTGAAAACTCTTATACCATTTGTTTAATTGGGATCACGAGTTGATGTAGGTCAGGCAAATCCGTTATTTCCAGTTAATTACGCAACCTGTTGCAATTTGATCAGGTTCTTTTATCTGGTACTTATGACAATTTTGGGGAAAGGTATATATAGCTTATTTATGTTCGACACATTTCACTAAAAATAAATGATGGCACACGACACTGATAATTTATATATGCTTATAATATATGTTTTAAATTTTCTCCAGGATCTGAGCAATTGAGGAATATATATCGAAAAAAGGAGACTCATACTTGGTCTGTCCAGGTCGTCAAAGAGCTTCTTCAATTGGCTTCCATGTATGAGTACGAGGACGATGGGGGAAACCCCCAAGAAGACGAAGGCTTTAATACTTCGTCGTTTCAGGATACCCCCCTTGCCACATTAGTCAAACCAGCTGGCAGCACCAAGGTCAAAGGTCAAAGACTGACGTTATATGAAGATCACTATATATATGTGTTGCCACAAGAAGAATTGTTGATTAAATGTGATTATAATTACGTGATTGACATTTAAACTGTGCAGAAAATGAGCAACATACTAAAAATAGTACCAAGGGGACTCCTATATTGGTGGCTGCAAAGATTGCTGTGAATATGGAAACAATAGAGAAATTTGAGGAGTTATTAGCAATAGACAAAGGTAAAAAACTAACATTATACTCTCTCTGTCTTTAATATAAAACATATTTAAGGAGTTCATATTGGTTCTAAATATAAAACATAGTTTTTATATTTTTCAATTTTTTTTTTCTAATTCACACACCAATTGCTATTGATACCCCTCAACAATAATAAAAGGGAGAGAACGAGAGAATTAAAGAAGATGATGACTAAAGTATTTTAATATATATATATATATATATATGGAGTTATCGTTCGTTATATGACTTGACATAAGGTTATGTCAAGTCACCATAAAACTACGTCATTTTAGGAGTTCATTAATTCCCTTAACCCCAAAACAACGTCGTTTTGGGAGTTAGGAGAATTAATGAAGGGTATTTTTGTTTTTGTATTTATTACATGAATTTTACAAAAACACCCTTCATTAATTCTCCTAACTTCTAAAACGAGGTCATTTTGGGGTGACTTGACATAATCTTATGTCAAGTGACATGACAAACAATAAACCCTATTATATATATATATATATATATATATATATATATATATATATATATATATATTAAATTAACAATTTAAGCAACTTCATTAATCTAATCTGAGAAGGGAGTATGATATATGTCTGTGTTAATGTGTTATCACAAGAAGCATCTCATGATTAAGTGTAATTGATAATTACGTGTTTGACATTTTAAAACGGCTAATTTCTGAATTTGCCCCTTATTAAATAACTATTTACCAAAATGCTCCTGTAAGAAACCTATTTCCCAAAATGCCCCTGTCAGAAACCTATTTTCCAATCTGCCCCTGTTTAGTCGACTAAAAAATTTGGTTTAGTCGGCTAAACCAAATTTTTAGTCGACTAAAAAACTCATTTAGTCGACTAAATCATTAAAAAAGTTAAAACTTGGAAGGCCGTAACTTCGGGCTCTGGAGTCCGAATCAAGCGATTCTTTTTGATTCCACATACTTTTGAGATCTATGCACCGATATAAAAATTATCTTCAAATTTAATGAAGAGAAAGGAGGAAAACAAGTGATTCTTTATTGCGCAGGAAATATCAACAATTCATTAAATATAATCAAGTGATTTTTTAATTATATATATATATATATATAGTTTTCTTTTAATTGATGTTTTATATTCATTAAATATAATCACTAATATCACTAACCAACAGACTCGGTAAAACAAATTAAAATGATTCCACTACTTCCTAAAAAATAGCTAACCACATGTTTACAATAATATAATAAAAATCAGCACACTCAACACAATAAACCATTAAAAATAAATAACTTAATCCTTCTTATTGTGGAATCACCACGTGCGGAAATCGCGACATGAACCATGTAGAGAAAAAGTTGGGATTATTAACTTCAACAATACTAACAATTCATTAAATATATATCATGGGCTTTTTTCCCAATTTGCTATATTTAATGAATTGTTAGTATTGTTAGCATTTTAATTTGTTAGTCTGTTGGATAGTGATATTAGTGATCCTAGATATTAGCTATGATCCTAGCCCCCGACATTTAGTCGACTAAACCAAATTTTTTAGTCGACTAAACCCATTTAGTCGACTAAAAAACTCATTTAGTCGACTAAATCATTAAAAAAAAAAGTTAAAACTTCGCAAGGCCGTAACTTCGGGCTCAGGAGTCTGAATCAAGCGATTCTTTTTTTGATTCCACATAAATTTTTGAGATCTATGCATTGATATAAAAATTATCTTCAAATTTAATGAAGAGAAAGGAGGAAAAATAAGTGATTCTTTATTGCGCAGGAAATACCAACAATTCATTAAATATAATCAAGTGATTTTTTAATTTTATATATATATATATATAGTTTTCTTTTATTTGATGTTTTCTTTTTTATTAGATCATATAATATCTCCAGTACAATAAAGATAAGATATGTGTGTGTATAGACAATTGATCGTGAGAGAGGGGCGGTGCCACAAGGAAAAGGAGATAGAGTGGGAAATGATGCTCCAGTCCTAGGGTTTTGTCAGGATAGAGGAAATTGATTATATTTAATTGAGAGATATTTATTGTAAAATTAATTAATCATTATTTCTAATATTATTATCTAATAATAATTAATTGATCTTATTTTAGATTTTAATATCTTTATTTTTCTACCATGTATTTGGTAAACTTTGAATTTCAACGTAACAATTAATATTGGATTTTCAAAATACAATATATTCAAAATTGAGATTTTCTCTCCATTAATAATATGGATTTTAAAAGAAAAGAGAAATAGGAAAAATATCAACACTAAATTTGTGGGGCTTGATTTTAGGGGGAATAAGTGTTTGGAAGTTATGCATAAGATCATATGTTGTGATAGCACGGTAGTCAATCTAGCTAAAATCTAGGATCATAGCTAAAATCTAGGATCACTAATATCACTATCCAATGACTCGGTAAAACAAATTAAAATGCTAACAATACTAACAATTCATTAAATATAGCAAATGGGGAAAAAAGCCCATGATATATATTTAATGAATTGTTAGTATTGTTGAAGTTAATAATCCCAACTTTTTCTCTACATGGTTCATGTCGCTGATTTCCGCACGTGGCTGATTCCACAATAAGAAGGATTAAGTTATTTATTTTTTAATGGTTTATTGTGTTGAGTGTGCTGATTTTTTATTATATTATTGTAAACATGTGGTTAGCTATTTTTTAGGAAGTAGTGGAATCATTTTAATTTGTTTTACCGTCTGTTGGTTAGTGATATTAGTGATTATATTTAATGAATATAAAACATCAATTAAAAGAAAACTATATATATATATATAAAATTAAAAAATCACTTGATTATATTTAATGAATTGTTGATATTTCTGCGCAATAAAGAATCACTTGTTTTTCCTCCTTTCTCTTCATTAAATTTGAATATAATTTTTATATCGGTGCATAGATCTCAAAAGTATGTGGAATCAAAAAAGAATCGCTTGATTCGGACTCCCGAGCCCAAAGTTACGGCCTTTTGAAGTTTTAACTTTTTTTTTAATGATTTAGTCGACTAAATGAGTTTTTTAGTCGACTAAATGGGTTTAGTCGACTAAAAAATTTGGTTTAGTCGACTAAATGTCGGGGGCCTGGAAAAAAAATTTTGCCCTCCATTTAGTCGACTAAACCAAATTTTTTAGTCGACTAAACCCATTTAGTCGACTAAAAAACTCATTTAGTCGACTAAATGAGTTTGCCCTCCATTTAGTCGACTAAACCAAATTTTTTAGTCGACTAAACAGGGTTAGATTGGAAAATAGGTTTCTGACATGGGCATTTTGGTAAATAGTTATTTAATAAGGGGCAAATTCAGAAATTAGCCTTTTAAAACTGTGCAGAAGATGAGCAACTTCCTAAGAGGAGGACCATGGAGGCTCCTATATTGGTGGCTGCAGCAAAGAATGCTGCGAATATGGAAACAACAGGGAAATTAATGGTGGAGTTGTTAGTAAAAGACAAAGGTAAAAGACTAATATTATGCTCTTCCCGGTTCTTAATATAAGACATATTTGAAAAGTTGATATTGTTTCTAAATAGAAGACATAGTTTTCATATTTATCAATTTTTTTCTAATTTATCCCTATTGATGTTCCCTCAACAATAATCAAGGAGGAAAGAGAACAAGGAAATTAAAGAAGATGACTAGGGTGTTTTAGAGAAAATATAAATATAAATATAAATATATATATATATATATATATATATATATATATATATATATATAAACAAATTAATTAATTTAATTAACTTCATTAATCTAATCTATGATTGAGGAGGGAGTATGATATATGTCTGCATTGTCACAAGAAGCATTTGATGATTAAGTATTTAAGTGTAATTGATAATTACGTGTTTGACATTTTAAAATTATGCAGAAGATGAGAAACTTCCTAAGAGGAGGAGCATGGAGACTCCTATATTAGTGGCTGCAAAGAATGGAGTGATGGAGATAATAGAGAAAATTGTGGAGTTCTTTCCGGTGGCTATTCAAGATATGAATGAAGAAAAGAAGAACATAGGGTTATTAGCAGTAGAACACAGGCAACCTCACGTGTATGAGTTCTTGATAGAGAAGAATATTTACAAGGAGAGCCTATTCCATCAGGTGGACAAAGATGGAAACAGTGCGTTGCATTTGGCTGCCACACTTGGTGACTACAAGCCCTGGCTCATTCCTGGCGAAGCCCTTCAAATGCAATGGGAACACAAGTGGTACAAGGTACGTAATAACAAGATGTGTATATAACTTCTCATTCATATTCACGTGTGTATCTATTTATATATACATTTTTTTTTTCTACAGTACTCCCCCAATTTTAAAGATTAAAAAAGTTAAATAAATTACATTAAAATATTTAAAATTTTCATTTTTCTCCGAAGTAATTTACATAACTTATAAACTGATATATAATTTAATATTTCAAAACAATATGTTATGATTAGTTAATTTATTTAGCTTTTCTAATGTTTCTATTAAAAATTCAACCAGCTCTTATATTAAGAATCTAAAGTAGTACAAGTCATATTTATCTAGTTTGATTTGGTTAAAGAATTAGTTATTATAACATATATTTTTTAAAACAACTTAATTATCTTCCTTAATTTCCTTCCCTTTTTTTATTATTGTTAAGAAAATGTCAATAAAGATAAATTAAGAAAATATTGACAAATATTAAAAAAAATATTTCTTATATTTAGGACCAATATAACCTTCCAAATATGACATATATTAAGAAGCCGAGGGAGTATACGAATCATGAGAATCTAAATGTGATTGCTGATGTAGTTTGTGAAAGAGGCAATGCCGCCTGATTTCTTTGGCCGATATAACAATAAGAACGAAACCTCAGATGCTGTCTTCACCAAAACTCACAAGGACCTTGCAAAAAGTGCTGCTGATTGGCTGAACAAAACCTCAGAATCATGCTCGGTGGTGGCGGCACTAATTGCCACGGTGGCCTTTGCCACAGCAGCCGCCGTGCCCGGCGGTGTCAAACAAGAGACCGGCCACCCAACACTTGAAGATGAGCCAGAGTTCCAAGTGTTTGCCATCGCATCACTCGTAGCCTTGGGCTTTTCTATCACAGCCATGGTCATGTTCCTATCTATACTCACTTCTCGATTTCAAGAGCAAGACTTCAACAAAAGCTTGCCCACGAAGTTACTGGTTGGCATGACTTCGTTGTTCATGTCGATAGCTTCCATGTTGGTGTCATTCTGTGCTGGACATTTCTTCGTGCTCAAGGATGAACTTCACTATCTTGCTCTTCCAATATATGTGGCGGCTTGCCTTCCTGTAACCCTTTTTGTGTTGGCACAGTTTCCACTCTACTTTGATCTTCTCTGGGCTACCTTTACTCATGTTCCACAACGAAGTTACAGGCCCACTTGACTCCAACGCTGATTCGAATAGAGTGTGTTGAACATACACTTGAAGAAGTCTGGCTACAACAGGCATGTGCGTGCTTTTATTGACTTAGATATTATATTTATTTGTAGGAACTTATTGAAGTGTGTCGGATGTAATTTAATATTTTAAGGTTTGAATAATATGTAATGAAGTGTGGCTTCAAGTGTGTGTATAGCATAATTAGAAGTCATTCTTTTTTGAGTTACGAACAAAAGGAATGATGACTTGTAATTCAAAATGAAGGTAATGGATTGCTATTTATTTCATAAATTGAAGATTTGAAGGTTATATTCAAGAATTTTCCTGACCTTCACTCATGGTACTAATTAAACAATGGCTGTGAGACTTTAAATTCTTCCTTAATTAACTAACCCTGCATGAAGGTTGTGTTCAATATATATAGCTTCAGGTAGTTTGTTCCGTTTCTGAGCTAATTACTATTCACTGATTCCTAGCTAGCTAGGGATCCATATATATCATATCGTTTCACTACTGACGAGGAAGATATTACATTGGCCACAGTTTATTTGCTGGTTATCAAGTTATACTTATTCCTCAAACAGATTGTGCCAGTGCATTGAATCCGGCTTGCCAAAAAGAAAAGAAAAGAAAAATATTTTCTTCGGTTTTAAATATAAGATAAAATTATTTTTTTGGAAGATATTAAAAAAAATAATTAAATAAGTTTAAAATATTTTATTTGTCATTTTTTTAAAACTATTTTATCTAATTTATAAACTTATATACAATCTAAGGATACCTACTATATTTAGGACGAGATAAAGTATTAAAGCAAGATAATATATTATAAGTGAATGTGAGTTTGGATTAGCTTTTAGATAATATCTTTATGATTAATGAGGTAAGCATAATTTTTTCTTAATTTACAAAGAGGACTTCTGAAAAACGATTTCAGAGTTACCTAAATACTCCGTATCAAAAGATTGCAAAGGATGTGCAGGAAGGACGAAGGATTGCGTTTCTACCTTTAACTCCACACTGTTCGCGCGTTCCCTCAGCTTTACACTGGGCCTGCCCCAATAATTTCTTTTCTTTATAAAAATTAAGTTTCTTATTTTCACGCATATAAGTTTCAAAGACAAAAATTAAATAATGTCAAAAGCATAATATTAAACTCTAAACTCTGTTACTGGAAAAAAAAAAACTCTTAACCCTGTTGGAAATAAAAACTCTAAACTGAATAATATAAATACGAGTCCAGAAAAAAAATTAAATTATTTTAAAATCAAAATTTTAAAATTAAAAATTAATTATTATTTAGTCCTCATTTTCATCATTTAAAAGTAAAATATACGAATCTTGGGGAAAAAAATGGACAAAACGGGCAGGGTATGTTTGGTTTGAGGGAAGGGGAGGGGAGGGGAGGGAAGGGGAGAGAAAAAAAAGGAGGGGAGGAAGGGGAGAGAAAAAAAAGGAGGGAGAGGAAAATATGTGCCCCACTACACTCAATTTTCAAAAAAATCCCCTCCCCTCACCTTCCCTCAAACCAAACATACCCTAAATGGATAACCAGAGTACCAACCCATTATCTCAAGGCTTGTAAGTACTGGGCTCAAAAGCCAACCCAACATCCCGCCTGGAGCTCTGACCATCTGGGGACTGGGGTCTGTTAAGTTTTTTTTTTTTTTTTACAAAAAAAATAAAGAAAGAAAGAAAGTTGAATATAAGGATATTTTAGTAATTGAGTATGTATTTCGTGATTTTTTTTTTTGAAAAAACACTGATATGATAATATATTGTCTTTCCAGATGGATTAGGCTGGATTCGATTTGGATAGAATGACCGCAGGTAGGCTGACTTGGCGGGGCCGATGGTCTTGGGTGCATCATGTGTAAGAGACCACGACTAACCTGAGACTTGCCGGAGAAGAGGCAATCGGCCCCGGAGGTGACAAGGGTGACAGAGACGACGGTGCAAGAATTTTACGCTTCTGCGTCGAAGACATTGCCTCAGCTTCTATTAGCTGAACCATTTACTCATTCAAGTAACGACCAATATGGAGATTCCTCATCTAAACCGCCTCGCCCAACATTCCTCTTGGACAAGAGCGTATACTAGCATGAGGTGATCCTTATCTTCTTTACCATTCTCTTCAAGCATCCTTCAATGTCTTTTAAACAGCATGCTCCTGTCTGTGTAATACACTCCTTTGTGCTCTCCAACCAAGAAATTTAACAATGAGGCCCAAAAATTATGGGTATAAATTGCCCGAGAGTAGTTCTCTCTCTTTCCTGTTAGGCCTTAAATACTAGAGAGATGAGATATATTGGGGACTTGACATCACTTTTCTGCCCCAAACACGGGTCTTTTTACTTTGATATTAATATGCCCTTGAAATTTACAAGCACTTGAAAAACCAAAGCAGTGAACTGGAATGTTTTAAAAGGATTAGATGCTCAGTAGATGGGATGATGAAAAAGTGAAGGTAATAAAACTAGAGTTATAGAAAAGATCATAATGAACATGCTAGGAGCCAGCATTAGACGATACTAAATTCATTTTAGGAACATTCAGAGGTGATTAGGTTGCAATTATACCAGTTCCAATTTCATGTAAGTGATGTTCTTAAAAATCGGTTCATAGTTACTGGAGCTCGCAGTATATGGTTAAAATATATGTGGAAGTGATACTCTCTAAAGGGTGTAAATTAATGCCAGTCAAAGGCACTTATGTAAAGGTTAAGATTCCTCTCCGCTGATATGGAATCTCAGGTTGTGGAATAAGACCTCATTATTTGTCAGTGTGGAATATTTACCAAGTCTTAAATACTCAACGCACCATGATTAAATAGCATGATTGTGCCATTATGTTTCAAAGAAGTACAATGGAAGATGTGTGGGCCCACCTTTTGCTTCTATATTTTATTACTTTTTCTGAATGTCATGTTATACTTATTTGATGTTTTTGTTAATTCACATCAGGACTCAACCTCATCATATTGCAAAGGTTTTCTTTTGCCGGGCCAAAAATGGTAAGCATTTATTTGCTGACTTTAGAATTGTGACTGAGGTTTGGTTTTAAATCTATTTAAGTAGAATCGATTTACAATATTGATCTTTGGTACAGATGGGTCATCAAAGTCAGTGCCTCCAACCCTGTTAGCAGCAGAAAAGGAAGAAGCAAAGGCTGTATTAACCTTGTTTTTGAAGAAACAAGGCTTGAGTAATGCAGTTGCGGCAAGAACCATCAACAAGTCAGATGTGTTCATCGATCACCTTGTATCAAAGATTCACTCTAAACATAAATCTTGGTACCTCGTAGGTTCGATTGCGACATTGTTTAGTTTTGCACTTTCATATCATTTTTATTTCCATTCAGTCCTAATAATCTCAGTCTCTTTGACATGAACAGGAAGAGAACTTACAACTCTTGAGATTAGAGATGCTTTGATTCCTTATCTTGAATCCCTTTTTGAAGAATATGGAGACATTTCGATGGATTTTGTGGAAAACTATCCAAACCCTCCTGTCAAGGAAAAGCCTACAGCGCCAATTTCTATCCCTAGTTCATTGGTGGAATCGAAGAAGATGAAAGCGATGTCTCGAGTGAGTGAGATAGACCCAGCTGGCAAGCTCCGTCCTCATTTTGTCTATCTATTGGAGCTTGGCATGAGTATTGAGCAAATCAAGAGTATTACTAAAAAATTTCCGTCCTTTGCCTATTATAGCTTAGAAGGAAAAATCAGACCAGTTGTTGAATTTCTTTTAGAACTTGGAGTTCCAAAAGAAGATATTCCCATCATTCTCACTAAAAGGCCTCAATTATGTGGTATCAGTCTCTCTCAGAATCTCAAACCCACTATGAAGTTCATGGAAACCTTGGGTGTAGACAAGCAGCAATGGGCAAAGGTGATATACAGATTTCCAGCTCTTTTAACTTATAGTAAGCAAAAGGTGAAAACAAGTATAGATTTCCTCTATGAAATAGGTCTCTCAGAGGAGAACATAGGTAAGATCCTCACTCGCTTCCCCAACATCATCAGTTACAATGTGGAAGACAAGCTAAGACCAACAGCAAATTACTTTCGTTCCTTGGGAGTTGATGTTAGCATTCTTCTATTTCGATGTCCACAAAATTTTGGTCTTAGCATTGAGGCCAATCTAAAGCCTGTGACAGAATTTTTCTTAGAGAAGGGATACACAGTGCAGGAAGTTGGGACCATGATTTCAAGATATGGATCATTGTATACATTTAGCTTGGCTGATAACTTGATTCCAAAATGGGAATTCTTTGTGACCATGGACTACCCCAAACCAGAGCTGGTCAAGTTCCCTCAGTTTTTTGGTTACAGTTTGGAAGAGAGGATTAAACCAAGATATGCTCGAATGAAAGAGTGCAGAGTGAGGCTGCTGCTAAACCAGCTTCTGTCTCTGTCAAGTAGTGACTTTGAGGAGGCTCTGAAAAGAAAATGAAGAAAAATCAGCTTGACGAGGATTCTAGTTGTAATGCCAAACGTGGTCAACCACCCAAGGAAAAATGAAGGCCTGGACTGTGTTATTTGTAGTCTTTTAGAATTAAAGTAACAGATGTCTAACCTCGTGTATGTTTTAGTTTTACAGCATTGTGGCAGAACACCAGTTACCTATTCTGGAACTAGGTTCACACTCCTGAATTCGAGCTGCATTGATTGCAGCCTCATTCTCAGGTTTTGAATGTCAAAACCATTCTTGTAAAATATATCAAATTGTTTCTATGATAAGGCACTTATAAGGCACCAAGTTACAAGTTTATTTGGTCCTTTTTATAAGGCACTTGCTTGTTCCCAAGGAGCATTAATTATTTTTTTTCCATGTATGCCCATAATTAATAAGGGTAGTGGGTGAGAGTAATAATTAATATGATATTAGAGTTTAGTGTAATTAGTAGGGGTAATATTGGAAATTATCTAAATTCTATGATAACTTTATTGATTTTAACTATTTTTATTAGTTTATGAGAAAAGTTAGTTGGTGCCTTATAATAAGGAGCAAAGGGAGTACTTGTTTTGATGGACTTGATTGTGCTTTTGTTGGTTTTGGAAGTGTTAGGTTGCCTTGCCTGGATTATTTGGTTTCCTATTTTCACTTGAGTCGATCTTTTCTGCCATTATTTGGAGTTTATTAAGAAATTTTGAAGGGAATGTCTTCTCTTAATATTAAAAAGGGTGGATTGAAATGTGCCCCCATTTTCATATGGGAAATGACGCGACTCTTGTCTCACCGTATTTTGTTGATCTTTTGATGCTCAGATGTGACGTTATAGTATTTTTAGAAATTGAGTATGTGTTGAACCTGGAGCATTGTATCAACTTCCCATGCATAATGGATTGGAAACTCCTTAGGGTCGTTTGGTTCGACGGAGGGGAGGGGGAGGGGGGATTTTAATGGAGGGGAGGGGGAGGGGGGATTTTAATGGAGGGGAGGGGATAGGAGGAATTTTAATATTACCTTGTTTGGATTGATTAAAATGAAGCGGAGGGGAGGGAAATTTTTTTTACATTGACAACTTTACCCTTATATTATACTTCAACACAAATCAAGTCCTTATGAAACTATAAGGACTAAAACCAACCATTAGAAACTATAGAGACCAAAACCAAAATTCAATCAAATCATTAGGACTAGCAATGACATTAACCTAAGAAATTTATAAATAATCCTGTTGAGGCTTTGATGTTCTTCAACTCTGTAACATCCCAATTTCAGAGCCAATTTTTTTTTTAAAACATCAATCAGAGTAGAGCATCGGAACAAAATGTTGAGTAACTGATTATAACAATAACAGTGGCGTAATCGCCTGTTCATAAAGATTAATACATTATCGATTATGACTTTACATCTCATCGGCCGATCATTACTCGGTATTCTCGTGGTCTTCATCTTCATGTGTGATGTCTGCTTCTGCTTACTCATATCCTCCGTCCATGGTCTCTCTCTCCAGACCTTGATGTCTTCTTTGTAGTAAGAGGCGAGATCCAACGTTCATCGGATCTCGGGTAGCAGTTAACCTCATGCTTATATAACACTTTATGTTCAACGAGATATTTCTATGATTACAGCAATGATACATGATCATTTAATAACAAGCGCCCTACAAGCAAAGTTATTTGTCTCGCACTTTAATTGTGTGCCACGATGTACGTCGTGTCCGTAGCGCTAGGAAAACTATGACGGTATTATATTTACTATAACCCGTAAAGGCGTAAGTGATTATCTAAGTGTAACATCCTTAGTCATTTGTGCATGGCCCGAATGCAGTTCCACCCATGGCTTATGAAATTATCCGTACCATATATAAGCGGACTATAAGCATCGAGTTAGTATTACAAGATGCCGCGAACGTACCTTCGTTTGATGGTACCGGTACTTTTGACCGAAATGGCACGTTTTACGGAAAACGGCGAAACGTCCAACAAATGCTCGTCGGACGGTAGGCAGTAACGGCAGCAAATCAGAGTTTTCGATGTCCTATAAGGGTAATATCACCTTTATTAGTGATTTGACAACATAAGCGGCATTTTAGGTAAAAATTACCATTTTGCCCTATACCCTAATTGGCGGAATTTCGCAAAGACTTCGTTACTCTAGCAAATTTTCTTCCCGAAATTTCGCCAGAACTTCGACGCAATTATGATTCTTGAAAATAATGACTAAAATAGCCCTCCCATATGATACCCTAATCATACTCAAAATTTAAAGGCTATTCTAACATTACTACCCCTATTTTTGAAGGAGCTATAAAAACTACAACTTTTCAGGTACTCGATCCCTACCAAGTTTTTACCTCGTCAGGCATTTTTTCAATGCAATGAGGCCTAAAAACAATAGTAGGAATCTCATTCCCTACTTCCTAAAACTATCTAACAATTCTACTATCTTTCGAACTAAAAACTAAAGCCCGAAAGACTTACCCGTTGAAGACTTCTGCAGAATTTTTTCCAGAGCTTCTCTCTCTAGAATCCTCTCTCTACTTTCGGCCAAAGCAAGAGAAAGTGGTGTGAAATTTCAAGACCCCCTCATGCCTTTATATAGGAAAAGATTGGGCCATTTGTGCAATTTTCAAAAATCAACTTTGTGCCTAAAGTTGTAATTTCCTCTTTAGCATTTTGAAGACTTCTTCAACAAGTCTTTCTCTCTCCCTTGGTCGACATGTTTGGCTGAGCTGGCAGCCCAAGATTGGTCAAAGAATGATGACTCATCTTGCTTTATGGCCCGGTCTAGCCGTTTTCCCCGATCGGTACTCGATTTGCGTGATTTCGGAGAACTTTCAAAATTCTGGATTTACAACTTTGAAGACCTGTTCTCTCTTACTAGAAACGTCCAAGTTAACCTAAATTTTGATCCCATATAGGGCTCCAATCGTCGATTGAAGTTTTCTCAAAAACGTGTCCAAACGCGTTCGGTTTCAGAATGCATTTCTGGAATCATCAACTTCTTCAGAAAAATTCACTGATTCCAAATATGTCCATATAAATTCAAACTCATTCCTAGATATTGAGTTAGAATTTATTTTCTTCATTTCCAAAAATATGCCTATCAGCATTTTTCCCTATTTTGTTTTATTAGGAAAATGTGCTCTGCTAAGCCTCGGAATTAACTTCCGGAAGAGGTCACTTAAAGGTAAAAACTCACTGATCAATATTTTACCTTGACCTTGGCATTCCTATTCTTAGATCTCCAGATAGGATCCGTTTCCTAATTTTAAAATTACTATTCACAAAGTTTCACTTTAATTAATTATAATATAAAATATTTGCAAGTTGTACATAAAATTTTTGGATATTATTTTGCTCAAACTTAACCCTTAAGGTTCCTATATTTCAGTCAACAACCTCTGGCCCTTTTTAATTTATTTTATTTTTAATTTATTTATTTACTTAATTAGTTATTTATTTTAATTTTCCCAAAAATCCCACAAAATTACCTAATTGGTCCATTCTTGTACTTAGGCTTAAAAATACCTAAACTCAACTATTTTTCACAATAATCTCCAATTAATTAGTAAATATATTTTTACTAATTTTAAGCCAATTACCACTAATTTTTTTGAGTTTTACATAATTATTTCATAATTTCCTTTGCTCAGACTTAAGTAATTAGCTAGAAATTACTTAATCACTTTATTATCATTAGTTGATAATTTTCTTAATTAGAATGTCACATTACCTCATAATTATAATACTGACATTTCTGTTTCCATGTGTTCTGCAGTATTTTAGAATTTGTGAGGGCATTATAGTCATTACAATACTTTTTGAATATATTTATTCAATTTCTCCAAGTTTGTAACTTATTAAATTACCTAAATTAGGGACAATATCCTTCCCTATTTCAAATAGATTTTTACTTGCTTCTTTTATAGCTTTCACAATTTTCCTAAATCATTTATGTCCCTTAGGGGCATTTTGGTCATTTGGCACTTTGGCCCTTAATTTCTCTAATTTCCAAGAGATTTTTCCTTAGAAAATAAGATAATTATATCTTATTATTTGATATCCCATATTCACCTATTTTTTATAGGTATAATCTTACCAAATTATGATACGTATTTTTGGGGTATTACAAACTCAATGAGGACTTTTGAGTCAATCCATGAAACACAGATATTTTGAACAAAGAATTGTTACTGTGTGATCAAGTTCACAACTTGTGTCTCTGTCTCCTTGTACGTTTCAAGCATTCAAGCTTCTCAGATGTCCATGAACTTAAATATTGAGTGTTCTATTTCCCAATAACTTTTTATAGAATATTAAGAGTATCGACTCCTGAGTTAAGCAAGTTTGGTTAGATGAGCATGAGAAAAACACCAACGTCGCGACCGGAATAAATTCACATTAGTTTGTAAGGATCCGGTGGCGGTGGGATTTGGCTACAGTTGGTGGCACTGGCAATTACAGAATCGAATTCCATGTGTTTCTATGTGACAATCGTGTTTTTCTCTTGCCCTCGTCGCTTTAAGATTAAGATTCTTATAAGAAAAAGACACGGTTGAATCCAAGCATCTAATTTTTTTCCATGATTTCACTAATTTTCATGTGAGGGGTTTCAGACCTGGGGTTTATGAAGAGAAGTTCATTCTGCATGTCATTTTTAGGAGGGCATCGGTTGTTGGATTTTACCTTTGTAAAAAGACGATCCTTGTATGAATTTTAATTTGATAAGCGATTAGTTTTCATATAAATAGACATCGTTGGTCTGACACTTGGGAATTCCTTTCATTTTGTTGCGAAGAGGGTTGCAATGGCGTCCTCCAGCGCTGGCAACAATAGTCAGAATAGAAATTAATAGGGTTCCAGCTACATCGACTTAAAAAGGGGCATAAGGGTATTTTAGAAATAATAGAAAAATTTTAGGGGCATTTTAGTCCACTGACACGCCTATTTTAATAATCCTTCCAAATCCGTCTGATTTGGGGTGACATTTTTAGAGGAGAGGGGGAATTTAAAAATTTCCCTCCCTAAAAATATCATCGCCAAACGAGGGGAGGGGTTAAAATCCCTCCATCCTCCCCTCCCCTCCAATCTCCTCAAACCAAACAAACCCTTAGAGTGTAGACTTTGAAATTTTGATTTCTATAGAATTCATATACGAAGGACTTTTTGTTTGGTATCAAGACCATCTATTATCATAAATCCGTCTCGTAAGAGAGCCAAAGAGGACTTACTTAGACCTTTTGAATGCAAGCTCTATCACTAGCAAACATAGTTGCATTTTGAAGTTTGAAGGAGACCTTTGGTTAAATTGATATAACTCTTTCTAATTGGACCAGGCTTTCCGCGATCTATATACTTTGGTTGCTATAATTCAAATATGTTGTATTTTGGCATTATTTGAAAGTATTATAACTTATTTCGTTACTTCTCTTTATTTCTCGGAAGAGTAGATTTTTCAAAAGAAATGCCAACTAGTGAACACTACCAACATTGAGGAATTTGAGAATTGAGAGGGGTTAACATAAAATATAAAGTAGTAATATTTTGGTCCTTGTCAAGTTACTTTAATTTTAAATTTGACTTCTATAAATTTCTTTTTATAAATTCCTCCATACACTTTAAAAAATAGTCCTTACTATTTGGCTTCGTTATAACTTGGTCTGCTAGCCTCAGTCTGACATGACTGACAAGAGATGAAGTGAAGAGCCACATGGATGACATGCTGCGAGCGAGAAAGTAAAGAAGGCAAACTGCATTTTTCGTCCCACAAAACTTGAATTGTCTTCTTGTTAGTTTAATCCATGAAACCCTACAAAATTAGATAGCTTTAATCCCTGTCATTCATCATTAAGTTGTTCCCAAAATGGTAACCCCTGTTTTTGAAACACTTGAAAGTTGAAACAGAGTGGAAGAATAAAGTAAAATGTGCTTGAATCACAGCTTAAACGGCTATAATCATATGAGTCCAAGAAGAATCTCTTGTTAAGCTTTTCTTTTTGTCCATATATTCAATGAATGACCTGTAATGACAGTGATAGAAATAGAATCACAAAGTCGACTCTATTTTTCATATGCTAATATTCTCAGCTTTCAATTTCGTCTTGATTGTTAACTTGTTTTTATCCCTGTATCATAAGATCGATGGAAACAGCTATACCATTTATTGTGATCAACGATCCGACTACTCTTCACAGGACTTATGAAGAGACACACACACACACACACATACATATATATATATATAATTTTGAAGACAGAAAACAAAACCCTGCTCATAGAGTTCTGTCATTGCAAGTAAGAAGAGAGCTCACATCCTCATCAATGGAGGGAGAAAAAGAAATAAGGTATATCTTCTAGATAACACTCCGATTTTTCTTGAATCTTACCAAGTTGAATGGATCCCCAAATACACACTTCGATGTGATTCGTCCAAGTTAATTTTGTGGTTATATATATATATTCAGGTATGCTGTAGTAACTGGAGGCAACAAGGGAATTGGATATGGAGTATGCAAGAAGTTGGCAACAAGAGGGGTAAAAGTGGTTCTCACAGCAAGAGATGAGAAGAGAGGCTTGGAAGCACTTGAGAATCTCAAACAAGAGATTGGTGTGTCAGACTTTGTGGTGTTTCATCAGCTTGATGTCACTGACCCTACAAGCATTGCTTCCTTAACTCATTTCATCACAACCAACTTCGGCAAACTTGACATCTTGGTACCAGATACTGATATGTTTTGTACCATGTCTTTCTTTTTCATGTTGCATGGTCTACATGATTGTAGGGTTCTGAGTCAAATCAAATGTTATGTCTGCTTGATCTTTGGTTCAATCAATCCTATTAAATTTTTAAAACATTATGAAAGGACCTTCCCATTTCTGGGCAAGGTTTATACACGGACTCCAAGGCCGACTCAATAGCGCAGACACAAGGCAAGATACCTTTTAAGGTTACAGGGTTGACCTTGTTGTTTTTATATTCTTTTTGAAGTAAGTGTAGGGACCATAGCTTATTTGTAGGGTGGCTCATGGGAGACTGTGCTGTCTCTTTGTTTTGAATATATGAGCCGAGAGTGTGAGGAGTAAGGTATGTAGATTTTGAGAGTTGTTTTGGAGAGGGGATAACAGATCCTGTTCGTATCCATTTCTTGGCCGTGAGGGGAAGTACTATACGCTTCAGCGCTTGTAACCCCTGGTTATCATTTAATATACCAGTGGTTCAGTAATTTGGGGTACTAATATTGTTAGTTCCTAACAATTGGTATCAAAGTCTTAGCATCCTCGGAGCATGGCGGACGAAATCGAGACTTACGAGAGTCGTGGCGAGTCTATCTAGGAAGGTGGACGAACTTGCAAGGTTGCATGAGCAAGTTCTGAGAACTAAAGGATGGCATGAACTTGATGAGGGAGGTGCGATACGCATGGACCGGGGCTCAAGCAAGAAGAGTAAGGGGAAGAAGAACACGGAAGACACACTTTCAGACACCGAAACAGAAAGCCACGATGAAACAGAGCAAAGAACTACCAGATACCGAAAGTTAGAATTACCTGTCTTCGATGGAGATGATCCGATAGGATGGTTCTGTAGAGTGGAAAGATATTTCCACATCAACCACGTGCCAGAGTCAGAGAAACTCGAAGCAGCCGTCGTATGCCTGGAGAGCCGAGCACTCCACTGGTACCAGTGGAAGGAGGGGCGTGGCATGCTGAAGAGTTGGCCAGAGTTCAAGCTCAAATTGCTGGAGCGTTTTCATACCTTTCAGGGGGAATACAAGGAACTCTTCTCGAATAAACAAGAAGGGACGGTGCTCGAATATGTGGAGGTGTTTGAGCGATTGTCCTTCCGTTGAATGAGGCTCCGAGAGGAATGTTTGATGGGGGCTTTCTTGCACGGCTTGAAGACGAGATCCAGGCGAGTTGGAAGTAGCCGACGCTAATGATTTGGAAGAACTCATCAAAATGGCGCTGAGAGTCGATGGCAAGAACCAACTGCTGGATATCGACAAAGCAGGTCGGATCACTAGGGCAGCCTATTCGGGTGGGTACAAAAATACCCGACCCGGCCCACACACTCACGGGTAGCCAATTCGTTGAACTGTTCGCGACATCCACCCGAATCAACCGACCCGTTCACCAAACCCGACCAGAAGTCGCAAGAAACCAAGTCGGGAAGCTCTTCGTCATTGATTTCCACGACGCGCAAACTAGGGTGGGGACGCCGGTTGTCGGACTCGGAGATGTCATGCCAGAGAGAGCTTGGCCTATGTTTTAAATGTGGCGAGAGGTATGGACCTGCACACACATGCAGAGACAAGCATTTACAGGTCTATTTGCTGGACGTCGACGCCGGCGTTCCTGAAAAAATTTCCGGCGACGCAGGGGAGGAAGCAGAAGAGAGTGCTGACGGAGGGGATGATGCCACACACATGGAACTCTCTCAACTCGTTGGCTGGATTTGAGAATAGCCACACAATGAAAGTTAAGGGGGAAATTGAAGGGGCTGTTGCGGTGATTCTAATCGACAGCAGGGCAACTCACAATTTTATTGCAGAATGTTGGTTGACTAGGCCAGGAATCAAAGTGGAGGAAGTGGCCGAATACACTGTAATGGTGGGGGACGGGCACTCTGTCAAACGAAGGCAGCGATGTAGGGACTTTAAGCTGAGTGTTCAGGGGCTTAATATTGTTCAAACCTTCTACCCTTTTCCGCTGAATGGCATTGACGCAGTCCTGGGCGTTGATTGGCTGAGTACCCTGGGAAATGTCAAGGTGAATTGGAGGAGAATGACGATGAAGATTGGGAAGAAAAGCAACAAAGTTTGCTTAGAAGGGGACCCGACACTATCCAGAACTCGTGCATCTCTCCAATCCATTGTCAGGACAATAAAGAAGAAGGGAGAGGGATTTTTGGTAGAGTGTTATCGACTAGAAAGGGATAAGGAAAAAAGTCAACCCATCCATACAGAGGTGCAGGGGCTGTTGAATAAATATCTTGCAGTATGCCAATCCACGGAGACCCTACCACCTCAACGTTCCCGCGACCACGCCATTGTGATTAAGCCAGGGGAGCAACCTCCCAACCTTCGACCCTATCGGTACCCACATTCACAGAAAAAAGAAATTGAGGGGTTGGTAAGTGATATGCTGCAAGCAGGAATTATCAGGCCTAGTACTAGCCCATACTCTAGCCCTGTTTTGTTGGTGAAGAAGAAGGATGGCAGCTGGAGATTTTGTGTGGACTACCGGGCATTGAACAAAATCACGGTACCCGACAAGTTTCCAATCCCCGTCATAGATGAGTTGCTAGACGAATTAAAAGGCGCCACAGTGTTCTCCAAACTGGACCTTAAGTCAGGGTATCATCAGATTCGAATCAAGACCGGGGATGAGCACAAGACATCCTTCCGCACTCATGAGGGACATTATGAGTTTAAGGTGATGCCTTTCGGTCTTACTAACGCCCCTTCTACTTTTCAAGCATTGATGAATGAGATCTTTCGTGGGTGTTTAAGAAAATTTGTGCTAGTATTCTTTGACGATATACTAATATATAGTTGTGATGGTGCGACTCATTTGACACACCTAGAAGAGGTACTAGCTATATTGCAGGCACATCACTTGGTCATCAATCTCAAGAAGTGCCATTTTGCTCAGCCGAGTATTGAATACCTTGGACACATAATTTCGGAGCAGGGAGTACAGGCTGATCCGGCTAAGGTGGAAAGTATGACCGCTTGGCCTCAACCTCAGAATGTGAGATCATTGTGAGGATTTCTGGGCTTGACCGGGTACTATCGAAGATTTGTTCAAGGATATGGTAAAATAGCAAGTCCCTTGACTGACTGGTGTGGGCGCAGTATTAATGCAGCAAGGACGCCCAATCGCTTACTACAGCCAGAAATTGTCTAAAAGGGCTCAACTATGCTCTGTCTATGAAAGGGAATTGATGGCAATTGTGTTGGCAGTCAAGAAATAGAGGCACTATTTATGGGGACAGAAGTTTGTCATCCGTACAGACCAAAAAGCACTAAAATACTTGCTGGAGCAGAAGGTGTTGGAAGAAAATCAGCAAAAATGGGTGTCTAAGTTAATGGGGTTCAGGTTTGAAATTGTGTAGAAACCCGGAAAGGAAAATAGGGCAGCCGATGCCCTCTCACGACAAGAAGAACCTCTAAAGCTAATGGCGATATCCATGTGGCAAAATGATGACATGGAGAAATGGGATGAGGAAGTTCAAAGTGATCTGAAACTTCGAACTATCATGCAAAACCTTCTCTCCAACCGTGGTGGGGCTGAAGGATACAATCTGATCAGGGGGTGTCTTCATTACCAAGATCGATTGGTTTTACCCAAGAAATCAGCCAGGATCCCAACGCTACTGAAGGAGTTCCATAACTCCCCTATGGGGGGACATTCGGGATACATGAGGACATACAAAAGACTTGCTACTGTTGTATATTGGGAGGGAATGAAGCGGGATATCCAACAATACGTCGCTGAGTGTGAAGCTTGTCAGCGGAATAAGCACCAAGCTCTTTCCCAGCTGGTTTATTACAGCCTCTGCCCATTCCCAATCTTGTTTGGGAAGACATCGGCATGGATTTCATCACCGGGTTGCCTAAATCCCAAGGATATGACACCATCCTAGTCATTGTTGACCGCCTAACTAAATACGCGCATTTCTTAACGCTTCATCACCCCTTTAGCGCTAAGGATGTGGCGATTTGTTCATAAGGGAAATTGTGAGGCTACATGGGTTTCAAGAACCATTGTTTCGGATCGAGACCGAGTATTCATAAGTCAATTTTGGCGAGAGCTGTTCAAGAAAGCTGGTACCCAACTATGCTTAAGTTCAGCTTACCATCCTGAATCCGACGGCCAAACGGAGGTACTCAATAAGGGGGTAGAGACTTATTTAAGATGCTTCACAAGTGAGCAACCGAAACAATGGGCTCAATGGTTACCCTGGGCTGAATATTGGTACAATACTACTCACCAAGGTTCAGCGCAGATGACTCCTTTCCGGGCTGTTTACGGGAGGGATCCTCCTACCTTTCTTAAGCTCACCAATGAGCCTTCAGCGGTGGAAGCGGTGGATGAACAAATCAGGTCCAGAAATGCAATTATTGACATATTAAAAGAGAACTTACTTAAGGCCCAGGAAGAGATGAAAAGGCAAGCCAATAAGCATCGGCGAGACATCCAATTTGCTGTAGGAGAACAAGTTTATGTCAAAATTCAGCCATATAGGCTGAGGTCTCTCGCAAAGAGGGTCAATGAGAAGTTGAGTCCGCGATTTTATGGCCCCTTCAAGATTGTGGAACGAATAGGCGCTGTTGCATATCGGTTAGATCTTCCTCCCACGGCCCGTGTTCACCCCGTTTTCCATATTTCAGTCCTTAAAAAATCTGTGCAAACAGCAGCTGTCACCCCCACCATACCTCCGGCCTTAACAGAACAACTTGAGCTGCAAGTTCAGCCCGAGACCGTCTGCAAAGTCAGAAAGTTGATGCAAGGTCAGACAGAGGTTCTCATCAAGTGGAAGGACTTACCCTCTCATGAAAATTCATGGGAGGATGCGGCTACCTTGGCAGCACAATTTCCAGAATTCCACCTTGAGGACAAGGTGAGGCTTTTAGGGGAGGGTAATGAAAGGACCTTCCCATTTCTGGGCAAGGTTTATACACGAACTCCAAGGCCGACTCAATAGGGCAAACACAAGGCAAGATACCTTTTAAGGTTACAGGGTTGACCTTGTTGTTTTTATATTCTTTTTGAAGTAAGTGTAGGGACCATAGCTTATTTGTAGGGTGGCTCATGGGAGACTGTGCTGTCTCTTTGTTTTGAATATATGAGCCGAGAGTGTGAGGAGTAAGGTATGTAGATTTTGAGAGTTGTTTTGCAGAGGGGATAACAGATCCTGTTCTGTATCCATTTCTTGGCTGTGAGGGGAAGTACTATACACTTCCAGCAGTTGTAACCCTGGTTATCATTTAATATATCAGTGGTTCAGTAATTTGGGGTACTAATATTGTTATTTCCTAACACATCACATAAAATCTAAAACACTTCTGCCTACCCATCAGATTTAAACATCGAGTAATTGTAATTGGAGAAATGATTAACCAACCAGCATTTGCCTCCACATCATGTTGTTGCAGGTTAACAATGCTGCTGTTTCTGGTGGGAACATATCAGACCCTGATGCTTTCATAAAAAGGTAATTAACTCTAATTTTCCCTCGCACCCACTACTTAATGTACAATTCAAAGTAATGATAATTATCTTCATACACAAGACTTAAAACTCTAGACATCACTTAAATTTGATAGAATATGTGAATATATTACTGTGTCAAAATCACAAGTATCTGGGACAAGTGGAATGAAAGTAGTAATTAACAAGTGAGTGTTGCAGAGAAATGGTGCAGACATTGATTGGGATAAAATAGGGTTTCAAACTTACGAGATGGCTCAACAATGTGTCCAAACTAACTTTTATGGCACACAGAGAACCATGGAAGCTCTTCTTCCTCTTCTCCACTTGTCCTCTTCCCCCACCATTCTCAATGTTTCCTCTCGAGCCGGCTTGTTAAAGGTAACAACAACTCTCATTTGTTCATTTAATTTTAAAGGATATAAATTACTGAAAGGTTGACTTTATACAAATTGGTTTATAAATTTAAGTAACTTGATCAAAATCATTTAGTCTTTTTTTTCCAGAACATACAAAATGAGTGGGCTAGAGGAGTGTTAAGTGACATTGAAAGCCTGAACAAAGAAAAATTGATGAAGTGATTGAGCAGTTTCTCAAAGACTTCAAAGAAGGGTCACTGAAGATAAAAGGATGGCCTAATTTTGCTTCAGCTTATGTAGTGTCAAAAGTTGCTGTAAATGCTTACACAAGATTACTAGCTACCAAGTTCCCTAATGATCACATTAACTGTGTGTGTCCTGGATTTGTAAAGACTGATATGACCAATAATGTGGGAACTTTAAGTGTTGATGAAGCTGCTGAGACTCTTGCAAATATAGCCCTTTTGACAGATGGTGCAACTTCTGGCCTCTTCTTTTCTAAGGATGGAGTAATTCCATTTTAATAAAGTCCTTCAATTTGTATCAAGTTCTGCATGTTTTGGATTAAGAATACTTTAATTAATTGGCTTTCTTCTTTAATTTTAAATTGTTGCTGTAATGTACACTCCTCGTTCTGTCCTAGTTAATTTATTGTTTTTGTTTCTTCTTTTCCTAGATTTCCAATAGGTATAATCATCTGGTGCGTAGTCAAAATAAATAATGATTTTAAATGTGCTACTGCTATGTGATCGGCTGTTGAAATTTTTGAACCAATTCACCAATGTTCCTAGATTTTAAAGCATTAATGCTTCTTCATTCACATGTGGCTGCCATCCTTTTCATTTCTTAACTTGCGTTCATATTTCAATCATATGCCTCTCTTTCAATCCTATTAAGATGCTAACTAACGGCTTGTATGACAAAGTTTAATAATACTCTAATACTCAAACTAATCATTTTAGTTTTCATATTTTAATCTAGTTATCCAAACTCTCATGTTTCATTATCAAGTTCTTCTTCAAATTTTACAATGCGGTCCAATAAATACAACTGGACCTGTATATCATAACAACCGAATGTTCAAGTATATTCTAGAGAGACTGTTCTAGCTAATCCTTCCCATGTGATTTTGTCGATGAGGCTCTTGCTGGCGCATTGGGTGATTAAAAAATATATATTCCGGTTTATAATACATAGCGGGGAAAATATCTTAAGTGATGATGATCTAATAGTCAAAGTCAAGAATTATTTTTTATATGTCCCAGTCAAAAAAATACAATTCCCACTTTGATTGGTGCAATGTATCAATAGTCAAACTTGCTGGCGCATTCGGTGGTGAAACGAATATATTCGTTAAGTGATGACCTGTTGCATAGTGAACTTCTAGAATGATTTTTGGTTTGTAGTCAAAGTCCAAAATTGAATAAATATTAATTTAAGTCTTAGTCGCAATTTCGGGAAAATTACGTTACATTTCGTGTATCTCTATAAAGGATCTAAAACGTCGCTTGCATTTTCATCCCAAAGCAGCAGATCACGGCACCTAAAAGTACACCCTTTTCCTTTCAATTTGTGAGCGACTTCCTTCCTTCCTTCAACAATGGCAGAAGCAACAAAAAGGTGACCCTTTTATTCAACTAATTTGATTTGGTTCAATTTCTTCTCTGTAATAGCATGTTTCTGAAATTCTTTGGCTGGTAATTTGCAGGTACGCAGTGGTAACCGGAGGAAACAAAGGGATGGGTTTTCAGATATGCAAGCAATTGGCTTCTAATGGAATCACCGTTGTTTTAACGGCAAGAGATGAGAAGAGGGGCCTTGAAGCTGTTGAGAAGTTAAAGTCAGAGTCTGGTGTTTCTGGCGAAGTGTATTTTCATCAGCTTGATGTGACTAACCCTGCTGCTAGTGTTCCATCCCTTGCAAATTTCATCAAAACCAAGTTTGGAAAACTTGATTATTTGGTATGAATCACTTTGCATGTTCTTATTATTCTGCTATGCTTTCTACTCTTCTGTTATGATGATGATGATCATGATGCTCATAAATGTTTGAACTTCATGCAGGTTAACAATGCAGGAATTAATGGATTAATCGTTGATCAAGATGCTTTTATGGCAGCAAACTCTCAAGGTGACTTTGCAGCTAAAATTGTGAGTATTGACTTCAATAATTTAAATTAAATACTATCAACTTAATTGATGTATCATTTTTTAGGTCTAACATTTCTTATCATGGGGTGCAGGCAAGAGGGGAGAATGTTGATTTGAGCAAAATATTAAAAGAAAATTATGAGCCTGCAGAAGAATGTTTTAAAGTAAACTACTACGGTCCCAAAGCATTGTGTGAAGGTCTTATTCCTCTTCTACAGTTGTCAGACTCACCAAGAATTGTTAATGTCTCCACCTCAATGGGTAGTTTGGAGGTATGGGCACTGCCTAAATACTCTGGTTTTTAATATAAGAACTCAGATGACTAATTTGGGTTGATTAAGCAAATTAGTTGTGTTAGCTATTTGTAACAAATATGTGTTAATTTTCCTAAAACTACTTTTAAATGGAAACCCCTTAATGTGTGCAATCAATATGATTCTTTGGGAAACGAATTATAAACTTGGAAGACAAAATGAATTCATGTCTTATATTTAAAATTAAATCTAACATCTCAATCTCAACTAGATCTTATTTTAAGTAGAGGTAGTAGTTTCGTAAAATTTGTAAGTTCTTACATATTGATGACACTGAGTAATAGCTTTTTTTGTTCATGCTAATGTAGAAATTCCCAAGTGGGTGGGGTAAAGGAGTATTGAGTGATGCTGAGAATCTAACAGAAGAGAAAGTGGAAGAGGTTTCGAAGCAGTTCCTTGTAGATTTTAAGGAGGGTTCTTTGGAAACCAAAGGCTGGCCTACTGTTACATCTGCTTATACAGTCTCCAAAGCTTGCGTCAATGCCTACACAAGGATTCTCGCCAAGAAGTACCCTTCTTTCTGTGTTAATTCTGTGTGCCCAGGTTACGTGAAAACTGATATGACCTTTAACGCTGGTTTTTATACCGTGGAGGAAGGTGCTGAAGGTATTGTGAGGACAGCTTTGCTTCCAGATGGCAAACAATCTGGTTTTTTCTTCCATAGGGGTGAAATTATTCCATTTTAATCTAAGTCCAAGCATTGACAAGGACATTGAGATAGAATAAAGTTGAAACTCTTGTTTCCTCCGATTTGATCAAGTCCCATTTTGTTTCATATGGATCTGATACACATGTTTTAGTATTACTATCTTGTGAGACCATTATGCTATGTTTGCTTGTCTTATAGTTTGAACCTTTCTCTTCCTCTTGTACTTGAAAATAAACGAATAAAAGTCTTGATTCTGTCTTATAGCCAATATTTAGAATGTACTATTCTATGCTCTGTCAAGAAGAAACAAGCTTTTCTAGTAAAAAAAAAAAAAAATTCATAGGTAGAAGAGAAATTCAACAAGAAACATTATCTTACCAAATGAGATTACAACGTCATTTCACAGGGGAGAAAGAGAAATTCTTTGGAGTAAAATTATTTCTCAGAACAGTCAAGGTATAAAGCAGCTGAAGGAGGCCTCAAGTCAAATTTCTATATCAGAAGAGGCCACTCATTTTTTGATGTTTCCATTCTATTTGGAAGTTGGAGGTAGGACGCAATAAAGTATATGATAAATTTCTGTTTGGGATGCCCCTCAGTCAGTCAAAACTTAGATGAAGTAGAAAATAGATAAAGGAGAATTATGTTCCACTGATAAAAGAAGTATGCTTATTAAATAATAAAAGAAATGAATAATTCTGAGTTTCATTCCCTTGGAACTATAATTTCAACCTTTTCTATATACCAAGATTGATAACTAAATGCATATACACGCACAAACAAGACCCTTCTCAGAGTTTTTCAGCTATCAAGATGCACAACGGATAGGGAAAAGGGTGATGTTCGTGTGATTCAGCTCAAAAAGTTTGTCAATAAGCTTTTAGATTTGACTAAGTTCAGCTTGACCCTGTGTTAATTTTTGTGTCCAAAAGGTGTAGTTTCTGCTTTTATTCCATTTTCACCGTCTTAGTATTTTTTGATATGATACGCAGTCAAAGTGAGAATTATATATATATAGACACAAACACAAGTGTGACCGTGTCCCAAATAAACCGCTTATCATTTGGCAAAATCCAATAGTTCTTTCATTTATATTTCTAT
This sequence comes from Acacia pycnantha, assembly GCA_025563575.1. Classification (NCBI taxonomy): domain Eukaryota; kingdom Viridiplantae; phylum Streptophyta; class Magnoliopsida; order Fabales; family Fabaceae; genus Acacia; species Acacia pycnantha. The sequence continues at coordinate 225,434 of JAMWYP010000447.1, forward strand.
CTAAATGAAGAATCTGTAAAATTTAATTCCCACCATTCTCTTTTTGTGATGTCTTCTTCACCCTTTCAAGGAGCTTGTGTTCTTCCTTCAACAATCACAGAAGCAACAAAATGTTACTGAAAATGAAAGGATGGCCCAATTTTGCTTCAGCATAAACAGTGTCAAGCTGCTGTAAATGCCTACACAAGATTACTAGCTACCATGTTCCCTAATGTTCACATGAAATGAACTGTGTGTGTCCTGGATTTGGGAGATTGATATGACCAACAATGTGGGAACTTTTAAGTGTTTTAAATTATTGCTGTGATGTACACTCCTTCGCAAAAAAAAATGATTTTTAATGTGTTATGTTATGTAATGCCAAGAAACTAGATCAAAGAGAATGAATTATGGATCTCTATTACGTCAAATATTCTCAGGCTGTGGGCCACTTGACTTCCTTTTGACTCTTTGACTGACTAACTCAACTAAATGGACACGTAATATCAAAAAAAAAAAAACTAAATGGACACGTAAGCACACTTGTGCAGATCAGACTACTCTAATATGTAACGTACAACCAGCACTACTAGTAGTGCAATGGTATTGAGAATTGTTTCTGTTAGAATATAAGGTGTTATTAGTTGGTTAGTTAACAATTAGTTAGGAAGTTAGTTAGGTCCCTAATCTATAAATAGGGGATCCTAGCTAATATGAAGTAAGGGTCATAATGTACTAATTGTCATTGTGAATAATACATTTTTGGTTTCTCCCTAATTATTCTCTCTAATTATAAAAGTTAACATGGTATCAAAGCCAGGTTGCTTTTTCAAGATTAGCAGCCTAATTGTCTTCTCTGCAGCATGTAAACTGGGAATTATCGGCCCAATAATCAAGAGTTATCACTCACTATCTGCAGGAAGAGAGAAAACAAGGCTTGAGGAAAGAAATAAGCCCAAGTGACATTACACACGGTCCAGCATAATCGGGTACCCAAGATCCAATGTCTTGCCCTGATATTCAAGCCTGAAATTCAAGAACCGATATGGTAATGTCCATTCTCCCATCGAAGCCACGAGCTACGCGATCCAGATTTGGTTCTTTTTTGAATTTGAAGATGAGTCCGTTTCTTGATTAGTCGTCGCTCCGTGTCGCCGATCTGTTGGATTTCCACCGGATGAGTGCTCCAACTGTCAAGAAACTTAGAAAGAGAGAGAGACGCACGAAAGACGACGCCGGTGAAGACTCAGAAAGGATTCGACGGTGAGCATCCCCACGTACGGCGCGACACCTCCAAGGAGGAGAGATTGACGCCGGTGAAAACGGTGCGACACCTCTGAAGAGGGGAGAGACGACGCCGGCGAAGAGGCAAAGAAGACCCACGTCGGAAAGAGAAAAAAAGACCCCGTCGGAAAGATCGACGCCGGCGAAGAGGGAAAAGACTCACGCCGAGATCCAAGAATGTCTGAAGACTCACAAACGGAAGAACAACTCAGGGCAGCGTTTTGAGAACTGACTTCTTGAAGTGCCGATAGTGATTGAAGTTTCGTGAGCTCATATTCTATAATCTCAGTGACGTTTTTCTGAACTTTGTGATGCTCAAATCTTTGAATTACAAAGTTGTTTCATTGGGGATCAGTTAGTATCTAATTACATTAGCCTGGGGTTCGCTGATGATGCAGAAAAGCTGTTTGATGAAATTCCCCTTAGAGACATGGTCTCCTGGAATTCTTTAATTTCTGGGTTTTCAAAAAGAGGAGACACAAAGCAAGTGCGGTTGTAGGGCTTTATTTCGTTGATCTTCAATCAAGAAAAGTCAATATGAATCAGACGGTGGCTCTCAACTTTTTGTTCCTCCAGGAAGATGGTTGACTGGGAGTTTCAATCTCACTAGCGACTTCACTTTATTCCTTCATAAGGATGTTGTACTACTTGCCTCTCAGTATGAAAATGACTGGCCTGTGATTGATCCCTTGCCATCTTATGGTCGAGGAAGGGACACCCAAGGAGGAAGGTTTAGCAGTCTAATATTTGGAACCAATCTCACAGATGTGATCATAACTGGGGACAATGGTACAATTGATGGACAGGCTTGGCACATTCTGTACTATGGCAAAATAGATCCTGCAACAAATTCGTTGAAATTTCCTCTTTCTAGACCATGCAAATCTGAAGAAGAATGCTGCTTAAGCATACAAGTTCAAAAGAATGCCTCAAGTATTAACTTTAGAGGCCCAAAGTAAAGAAGACAACCCAAGAAGAAGGTAGTCTTCCAAGATCCGAAGCTCAAAAGCGCGGATCCTCAAAAGCAAAAACCACCCAAACAAAGAGGGTGGCATTACAAGATCCGAAGTCAGTATTGTCTGGATCTTCAAGAAAGGTGTTGAAATAGCCCAAACAGAGGCTGGCATTACAAGATCCGAAGCATCTGCACGGATTCTCTCTGAATAATGCCAAGAAACACCCAGAGTAGAGAGCAATGAAAAATAGCCTCCTCGCTCCTATCAATTGTGAAAATGAGAAGCAATGTTGCACAAGTGAAGCGAAGAACAACCGAATAAATCTTTGTATTTTTTGTTGATTGTAAAACTAGTCCATTTAATTCACCTTACCCCTTATTTTTGTATTTTTCAAGTTGAGCACATTTAAAATAAATAGTGTTCAACTTGAGGGCGTGTTAGAATATAAGGTATTATTAGTTGGTTAGTTAACAATTAGTTAGGAAGTTAGTTAGGTCCCTAATCTATAAATAGGGGATCCCAGCTAATATGAAGTAAGGGTCATAATGTACTAATTGTCATTGTGAATAATACATTTTTGGTTTCTCCCTAATTATTCTCTCTAATTATAGAAGTTAACAGTTTCCCCCCTTAGGTCCTGAGTTCGATCCCCCTCCCCTCGCCTTGTATCAAAAAATAATAATAATAATAATATGTAACGTACACATGGCTTTTTTTTTAAAACAAAAACTTTGGACTATTTTTTTTCTTTTAGTACAAGAGAGAGCTATAGCCGAAAATTGAAGGAAATTTAAACAAAGGGGAATTAAAAGCCCGTTTGGTACACAGAATAGGTGGGAAGGGAAGGGAAGATGAGTAATTTTCCTTACTTGATACACTTTTTGTGTCCAATCTTTTCAGGAATTTAAGTTTTCAGGCCCACCAATCTTTGTCTAAAGATGAGAAGATAAGATCCCACCAAAAGCAACACGAACAAAGCTAAATATAATACATAATGAAATAAAGGCAGACAAAATAAATGCAAGAAAAAATCTCACTTCTAGGTGGAGGAAGTGGTAATCCATTAGCAAAGTCAACTAGACTTGCACCAGATGCAGATGCATCTTTGCTTGATTGAAGAGCCCTTTCGTGTATTGTGAGTCATTTCCCTCTTACTATCCATCAATACGTCAACAGATTCCTTCTTGTGCTTTCTTTTTGTAATTGAATAATCTGAATATTATTAATTCTTTATAATAAAAGAGAGTACAATGAGGCCTTTATATAGGCAAACTAATAAGCTAACCATAATCCCTAATTATATGGATCTAACCGTAATCCCTAATATATTTCCTAACACTCCCCTCAAGCTGGAAACAGTTTGCACATGGAGCAACTAATCTTTAAAAAAGTAATTATCCATAGTCTAGAATTCAAACAAGGTAATAATCCACCAGCTTCACCTCAAACAACTAAAAGAAAACCAAACTAGAGTAGAAGTTGCAACAATGAACGACCTCTCACGAGATCAAACAATACTCCAAGCATCTCATCAGAGACAAACATCGAACGGTTTCACAATGGACCAAACAATACAAACTTGTCACCAGAGATAAACACCAAACGGCCTCACCTAAGACCAAACAATACTCCAAACTTCTCACCAGAGACAAACACCAAACGGTCTCACCTGAGACCAAATAATGCTCCAAACTTCTCCCCAAAGACAAACACCAAATGGCCTCACATGAGACCAAACAATACTCCAAACGTCTCACCTGAGACCAACAACAAACGGATCACAATAGGACTCCCAAACAACAAATAATTGTCAAACACCTTACCGGAGGTAAAGAACGAAAGGTAAAGAACGAACATGTCATACAAGGACCACCAAACAACAAATAATTGCCTAAAACAGACCAACTAACAAAAGTCGCAAAGTACAACAGATGCCAACACGCAAAAACCAACCTAAATCAAGAAGAACCACAAAAGTCAACCAAGTAATGAGATGGCAACACAACAATCTGTAGCAAGAGCAGCAAAGAGGGAAGGATCGCCTCCAGGAATTAATGTGCACCCTCTCCTCCATAGGTAAGAAAGGCCGTCGAGGAGCTCCGATGGGTGCAAACGAATTCTCCATTCTCACTGTCTTCGTAGGGAGCTCATCCAACAATTGGTCCACCTCCGTTTCCTCCGTATCAAATCGATTAATCTTACTCTTTGACATATCATCTCCTTTGACATATCACAAGCAACACGTGTGCACCCACACACCACACTCGTCACAATTCACCATCTCCTCTCCATCGATAAAATTCCCACCACATACGCAATCCATAGTCCAAGAACCATCAATCCAGTCGCACAATGGCCCAGAAATTCTTCAGCAAAAAATAAACTAAAAACCTAAATCGTACCACCACAAATTATTCCATGCCAAAGCAACCCAAACGGCAACCATCAGCCTTGGGGAATTGGGATCCCTTTCATTACGGTTCATAGAACAATACCAAGGAGTTCTTTATATAGGTAAACTAATAAACTAACCATAATCCCTAATTATATGAATCTAACCGCAATCCCTAATATATTTCCTAACACTCTTTTTCTTGTGCTCAGGCTCAACATCAGACACAGAATCCTCATCTTCATCGTAATCTGTGTCCACATACATTCTATCCGATCTAGACCATCTTTGACTGACCTTGATGAGGCAGAAGTTTCCATATCAGAGACGCTAGATAATTTTCGATGTTTCTTGCTTGATTCTTCTTCATCTCTATAAATTAGCAGAGATGGAAAAAGCACTTGGAGGAAGTAGAAACAGAGTTCCCAGATTGCTGAACACATGGATAATTTGGAAGCCAAACGTATCCCAATTTAATTCCTAGTACCCGCAAAGGTGTCCACAAAACTTGTGTGTGTGTGTGTGTGTGTGTGTATATATATATATATATATGTATGTATGTAGGTTCTATATCCAACTTCCCTGGAGGATGGAAACATTTTTTAAAAAAAAGAGTTTCGGCTCTACTGATTGATATAGCTTGAGGCCTCCTTCAGTAGCTTTGTATGATTGACTGTTCTAAAAAAAAAAAATTACATCAAGGAATTCCTCTTTCACCCGCTATAAAATAATATTTTAATCTCATTTAGTACGATAATACTTCTTCTTGTTGAATTTCTCTCTCACCTGTGATTTTGTTACTACAAATACTTGTTTGTTCTTCTAGAGCAAATTAGTACATTCTAAATATTGGCAAGGGAAAAAGATGAATAAATACCATCTGAATTTGCAAAACCCGTAGAAGCCCACTGAATTTGTAAAAAGACTGAGAGGTGACAAGGACTTTTGAGGGATATACAAAGTCATGCAAAATGACCACACTGCCCCTTAGTAACTTCTCTTCTCTTCATTCTCATTCACATTCGACAGTTCATTCTGCCCTAGCGTCACTGCCTTCGCTGAACCACTGCCGTCGGAAGAAGAAGGAAGGAGGTGGCAGCAAAGAAGAAGGAAGGAGAAGGCAAAAATCTTAGGCGAAAATCATTGTGTTGCCATTAACGTTGCTGATACAAAAACCAGGAATACCTTACCAATTCTCGCAAATTCTCGAGAACGGGTAAACAATTCTCGAGAATACCTTATCAATTCTCGAGAAATGGCGAGAATTGGTAAGCTATTCGTCGTTTTTGTATCAGCAACGTTAATGACAACAAAATAATTTTTGCCTAAAATTTTTGCTTTCTCCTTCCTTCTTCTTCGCGCCACCTCCTTCCTTCTTCTTCTGACGGCAGTGTTTCAACAAAGGTAGTGACGCTAGGGCAAGCGAATCTTCGAATGGGAATCAAAATGAACTATGGAATGTGAATGAGAATGAAGAGAAGTTACTCAGGGAAAGTGTGCTCATTTTGCATGAATTTGCATATACCTCAAAAGTCCTTGTCACCTCTCAGTCTTTTTACAAATTCGGTGGGCTTCTAGGGGTTTTACAAATTCTAATGGTATTTATTCGTCTTTTTCCCTATTGGCAATAGAATATAATCCAGACTTTTATTTCTTTCTTTTCAAGTACAGAAGGAAGATATAGGTTCAAACTTTAAGAAATGCAAACATAGCTCATAATGTTCTTCAGAATGTAATACCAAAACATGTGTATGAGATCTATATTAAACAAAATGGGACTTGATCAGACGGGAGGAAATAAGAACTTTATTCTATATCAATGTCCTTGTCCTTGTCCTTGTCCTTGTCAATTCCTAGACTTAGATTAAAATGGAACAATTTCACTCCTACGGAAGAAAAGGCCAGATTGATTGCCTTCAGGAAGCAAAGCCGCCCTCACAATACTTTCAGCACCTTCCTCCACAGTATAAACACCAGCATAAAAGGTCATATCGGTTTTCACGTAACCCGGACACACAGAATTAACGCAAAAAGAAGGGTACTTTTTGGCAAGAATCCTTGTGTAGGCATTTAGGCAAGCTTTGGAGACAGAATAAGCAGATGTAACAGTAGGCCAGCCTTTGGTTTCCAATGAACCCTCCTTAAAATCTGCAAGGAACTTCTTTAAAACCTCTTCCACTTTCTCTTCTGTTAGACTCTCAGCATCACTTAGTACTCCTTTACCCCATCCACTTGGGAATTTCTACATTAGCATGAACAAAAAAAGTTATTACTCAGTGTCATCAATATATAGGAATTTATTGCATATGCATATCTCTATAGTACTTATTTACTTTAATAATAGCAGTAAATTCAACAAAAGCCAACTTCTTGTTTTGCCACCTAACATTTTGTTGTAGGAACACCTAGCTAGCTTCTATGCATACCTCCAAACTCGCAGTGGAGGAGGAAACATTAACAATCCTTGGTGAGTCTGACAACTGCAGAAGAGGAATTAGACCTTCACACAATGTTTTGGGACCGTAATAGTTTGTTTTGAAACATGCTTCTCCAAGCTCATAATTTTCAATTAATATTTTGCTCAAATCAACATTCTCCCCTCTTTCCTGCGGCGCATGATAAGAAATGTTAGACCTAAAAAATGATACATCAATTAAGTTGATGGCATTTAATTTAAATTATTGAAGTCAATACTCACAATTTTAGCTGCAAAGTCACCTTGAGAGGTTGCTGCCATAAGAGCATCTTGATCGACAATTAATCCATTAATTCCTGCATTGTTAACCTGCATGAAGTTCAAACATTTATCAGCATCATGCTTATCATCATCATAACATAAGAGTAGAAAGCATAGCACAGAAGAATAAGAACATGCAAAGTGATTCATACCAAATAATCAAGTTTTCCAAACTTGGTTTTGATGAAATTTGCAAGGGAAGGAACACTAGCAGAAGGGTTAGTCACATCAAGCTGATGAAAGAACACTTCACCAGAAACACCAGACTCTGACTTTAACTTCTCAACAGCTTCAAGGCCCCTCTTCTCATCCCTTGCCGTTAAAACAACGGCTATTCCATTAGAAGCCAATTGCTTGCATATCTCAAAACCCATCCCTTTGTTTCCTCCTGTTACCACTGCATACCTGCAAATTCCCAGCCCAAGAATTTCAAAAACATGATATTACAAAGAAAAAATTGAACCAAATCAAATTAGTTGAATAAAAGGGTCACCTTTTTGTTGCTTCTGCCATTGTTGAAAGAAGGAAGGAAGTCGCTCACAAAGTGAAAGACTGAAAGCACAAGGGTGTACTTTTAGGTGCTGTGATCTGCTGCTTTGGGATGAAAATTCAAGCAACATTTTAGATCCTTTATAGAGATCCACGAAACGTAATTTTCCAGAAATTGCGACTGGGTCTTAAATTAATATTTATTCATTAGTGATGTTTATTGAATAATCTTTTGGACTTTGACTACAAACCAAAAATCATTCTAGAAGTTCACTATGCAACAGATAATCACTTAACCTATTTTCCCAGCTATGTAGTATTATATTAACGAATATATTATTTTAACCACCAAATGCGCCAGCAAGTTTGACTATTGATACATAGCACCAAGGGAATTGTAATTTTTTGACTGGGACATATAAAAAATAATTCTTGACTTTGACTATATATTAGATCATCATCAATTAAGATATTTTCCCCGCTATGTCTTATTAACCGGAATATATTTTTTAAATCACTCAATGCGCCAGCAAGAGCCACATCGACAAAATCATATGGGAAGGATTCTCACATTAATTTTAATTGGTATGATCCATGTAACAGAATAATAAGAATCTGTGAAGTGATTCATACCAAATAATCAAGTTTTCCAAATTTGGTTTTGATGAAATTTGCGAGGATGGAACACTAGTAGAAGGGTCAGTCACATCAAGCTGATGAAAGAACACTTCACCAAAAATACCAGACTCACAGACTCAGACTTTAACTTCTCAACAGCTTCAAGGCCCCAGCCTCTTCTCATCTTTTGCCGTTAAAATAACAGTTATTCATTGGAAGCCAATTGCTTGCATATCTGAAAACTCGTCCCTTTGTTTCCTCCTGTTACCACTGCATACCTGCAAATTACCAGCCCAAGAATTTCATTCTACAGGAACATGATATTACAAAGAAGAAATTGAACGAAATCAAATTGGTTGAATAAAAAGGTGACCTTTTTGTTGCTTCCGCCATTGTTGAAGGAAGGAAAGAAGGAAGTCACTTACGAGAGAAAGCACAAGGGTAATTTTAGGTGCTGTGATCTGCTGCTTTGATATGAAAAATCGAGTAACATGTTGGATCCTATATAGAGACTCGAAACGCACGAAATTTTCCAGAAATTGCCACCAAGTCTTAAATTAATATTTTTCTTTGGCGATGCTTATTGAATAATATGTTGGACTTTGACTACTGATACATAGCACAAACCAAAAATCATTCTAGTATTTGACTATGCACTAGGTAATCACTTAACCTATTTTCTAAGCTATGTATTATTAACGAGAATATATTTTTCTTTTTAGTAAGATAATCACCCACCAGTTTCAAAAACACTACAATGACCTAGTGCATGAGAAAACCCAGCTATTCTCCCGTCCTTAAAGTTGAGGAATTGACCTTAATCCTAAGAAAAAGTTTTCATATTTATTAATATTTTTATAATGGGTTAAGGGCAAATTCGCCGAGGAACTATTAGACGAAGAGCAAGAGCATCTAGTAAAATTTTTTTTGAGGGTATCAATTATAAACAAACAATTAAAAAATTTAAAAACCACAATGTCGTGAGTTGTTCATCTAACTTCCGTTTAGGGTTTAAATGAAGGCTGCCAGGTAGCTGAAGGCCTTATTTTACTTCAGATGCTTGAAGTGGATGAGCCAAAACACGAAGAGAATGTCAAAACCAAAATCGAGTGATAGAGCTCGACAAAAACAAAGAAGCAGAGAAGTTTCAACAAATCATTTTCCCACTTAGTCAGAAAAATAAGTTTAACATCTTTTGCATTTTTTAATTGAAGTAACAAATGGAGTCGATAGGCCAAAAAGATAACAAAATAAAAATATTAACAGAAAAATGACTTTGATTTCAGGAATTGACGAAGTGTACGACTTGTTGAAGATTCGGAAAAGCGGGGCAAGCGGAACCAGAGTGAAACGCAAATCCTACGCCACAGTTCTGCATTCTTCTGAATCCTATGTTTGTGGGGCAATTACATTGGCACAAAGCCTCCTTCAAACCATAACCAAACGCGACCTTATCCTCCTCATAGATAAATCTATCTCCGTTCCCAAACGCTAGGCCCTGGCGGATGCGGGTTGGAAGATCCGAATCATCAGCCGGATCCGAAATCCAAGAGCCGAGAATGGCACTTACAACGAGTACAACTACAGCAAGTTCCGCCTCTGGCAGCTCACCGACTATGACAAGGTCATCTTCATCGACTCCGATATCATCGTCCTCCGCAACCTCGACTTCCTCTTCCGCTTCCCCCAAACACACTCGCTTGCAATCCATGTCGGAGAATCGCTCACAATTTCCGCTTCCATTACTTCGATTTCGCCTTCTCCGTTGGGTTTCGCTGAATTCGTGTGGTTCTTCGTTTTTCGCCTTCTCTGTCGTTCTTGATAGCTTTTGGAATTTTTTTGTTCACTCGTGTTTTTGCTGGTCCACTTCGAGCATCGGAAGTAAAATAAGGCCAGCTGCACTTCTTCAACTACCTGACAGTCTTCATTTAGGACCCAGTTTCGGTGCAGGGAGAGCTTGTCCGTACAAGCTCTGTACCGTCCTGATCTGATTTTTTTTTTTATCTAAAATAATTTTAATGGGTAGAAAATAAAAAATAAAGATAATCTCTCAATTAACATTTTTTTAAAAAAATGATTTTTTCATGTAGAAAAAAAATAAAAACAAAAAGTAATTAAAAAAAATTTGGACCGTCCAGATGGGATGGGTTGGATAGGCAGGGAATCTGATTCCCTTCATTTAAACCCTAAACGGTCGTTACATGACTAACAGACAGCATTATGGTTTTTAAAAATTTTCAATTGTTTGTTGGTATTATTGGTACTCTCAAATTTTTTGTGTCTAATGCTCCTAGCGTAATAGTTCGTTAGGCAATTTGCTTTTAATCCTTTTCTAATTTACCCCTGATGTTTCCTCAACAATAATCAATGAGTAAAGGGAATGAGGGAATTAAGGAAGATGATTAGAGTGTTTTAGAAAATATATATCATATTAACTAAATTAACCATCTTCCTTAATCTAATCAAATTAATTAAGTAAATATGTTTTATATTAAGAAATAAAAGAGTATAACCTGTTGGAAGGGCTGGATCTATGAGGAATAGAAGAAGAAGAAAGTAGTGCATAATGTCTTTAGGGCATAGGCAACATTTTCCTTTAGGCTTAATTATCTCCCACCTATTCTTATTTAATAAGATACAATTTGGATTTACGAGTAAATTTTTTACCAGATACAATAAACACCTGAATATGAATTGCACTCCCTACACTCAAACCAAGACAATAATGACTTTTACAAAGTGATAATTTAACTTTATATTTCTGTGCGTTCAAGGACAAAGGTAATGAGTTTGATCTCTTATTATTGTATGATTTTTGATATAATTTGTACTTTGTTGTCTATTACAAATGAAGTGAGTCATAATCACATGTTAGATTCATAAACTCTCATGAACTAACATAACTTCAATAACCAACCGTTATTTAAAATTTCTCTTCCAAGGATTATACCTTTATAGTACTTAGAGCTTTCTTAAAACCCAATACAACATTCCACCAAATAGTAGTTACCATACATTTTCATAGTTGTTTTTGAAAACTAAAAGGACATAACAACTTTGGTGAACTTTAGTGTTATAAGTTATAACTCCCTACACAACCTTTCGTATAAGTTCTTTAATTTATAAGGACAAAACTTTCCAATAAATACATTTCTTTATTTTACAATATTCCAACATCACCCACTAAAACTCGCCTAATTTATAGGAGTTAGTTGCTCGGAAGAAGACATATCATTCACTTTCAAAAGAAAAAATTCCAAGTATGCAGAATATTGGAAATCAGCATTGAAGAAAGATGTATTCCTCCAAGTCCACAATTGACTTTTGAAATTTTACTAATTTTATTGCAAAGTGATCGGCTCTGTGAAATTTTTGAACCAATTCACCGATTTTTTTGGGGCTAACCCAATTAGTCCACTTTTTTAAAAAGCATTTCTCATTCATTCACACGTGGCCGCCATCCCTTTCATTTCTTAACTTGCGTTCATATTTCAGCCATATGCCTCTCTTTCAATTCTATTCAGCTGCTAATTAACTAATGTCTTGTGCAACAAAGTTTAATTATACCCTAATAGTCTCACTAATCATTTTAGTTTGCATATTTTAATTTAGTTATTCAAACGCTCATTTTTCATTATCAAGTTCTTCAAATTATGTACAACGCGGTCCAATAAAAAGATTTAGCTAATCCAACAACAAATACTATATATATTATATCCTTAATATAATAGCTAATTAATTGATTTTTTCTAGAGATATTAAGAAAACTAAATAAACTCCCTCTGGTCCTAATTATAAGACCACTTTTGTAGTGCAATTTATACTACAAAAGTGTTTCTATAATTAGGACCGGAGTACTACATGTGCTATGAATCACTTTGCATGTTCTTATTATTTGCTATGCCTTCTGTTATGATGATCATCATCATGATGCTGATAAATGTTTGAACTTCATGCGGATTAACAATGCAGGAATTAATGGATTAGTTGTTGATCAAGATGCTCTAATGGTAGCAACCTCTTAAGGTGACTTTGCAGCAAGAATTGTGCGTATTGACTTTTATAATTAAATGCTATCAACTTAATTGATATACCATTTTTTAGGTTGAAGATTTCTTATCATGGGCTGCAGGAAAGAGGAGAGAATGTTGATTTGAGCAAAAATATTAACTGAAAATTATATGCTTGCAGAAGCATGTCTCATAACAAACAACTATGGTCCCAAAGTATTGTGTAAAGGTCTTATTCCTCTTCTACAGTTGTAAGACGATCATTAAGGATTGTTAATGTTTCCACCTCATATGGGAGTTTGGAGGTATGGGCACTGACTATATACTATGGTCTTTAATATAAGAACTCAAAAGACTAATTTGGGTCGATTAAGCAAATTAGTTGTGTTAGCTATTTATAATAAATATGTGTTAGTTTTCCTAACATATCATCTTCATGATGACCATCTTTAAATGGAAACCCTTTAATGTAATATGTGCAATCAATACAGATACTTTAGGAAACAAATTATAAACTTGGAAGACAAAGTGAATTGATGTCTTATATATAGAATTGAATCCAACATCTCAACTAGATCTTATAGTAAGAAGTAGATGTAGTAGTTTCCTAAAATTTGTTAGTTCTTACATATTGATGACACTGAGTAATAGCTTTTTTCGTTCATGCTAATGTAGAAATTCCCAAGTGGGTGGGATAAAGAAGTACTAAGTGATGCTGAGAATCTAACAGAGGAGAAAGTGGAAGAGGTTTTGAAGCAGTTCCTTGCAGATTTTAAGGAGGTTTTATTGGAAACCAAAGGCTGACCTTGTTACACCCCCTACCGGTCTCGCCCTTTCTGTGGGCGAGTTAGAGGGATTCCTTCGTTATTAGACCATTTTAATTATCTATCAAAGTATAAACAACAGAGCATATGACCGGTTTGGACAACTACTGTATTGGTAAAAGTAAAACAAACAGAAAGTAAAAGTCCCTCAAGGGTTAAGGGTACAGCTTATCCAAAATAAATACCAAGAAATATACAATCATCCGAAAATATCGCACAACATATAATAGGGCATCCCCTATCCTTCACCAACATTTCCATGCTTACCTTTTGAAAACGGTCTTTATCCGTCAAGAACACCCCTCTGTATCAACAAAAGCTTCTGGTGTCCAACAATGACCCCCAAAGTAACCGTCAATACTCAAATATTAAATGTGTAAAGTGTATGCCGGTAACCATGCCAGATAAAAGTCAACAGTGTCATGCCAAACATACCACATATGCAAACAGCATATACACAACACCGACTACCACGTGCCATCAGGCTGCCTTATCAAGGCAAGCCCGGACTTACCGAGTCACGACCTGCAAGTCGCCACACTGCAGGCACCCGACCTATCGACCCGCATGGCCGCCAATCAAGGCCGGCCTCGACCAATCGTCCTCAGTGCTAGGAAACATATAACTCTGTATGCATATTTGGCAGTACAAATACAAAAACACACATGACAAACACAAACATACAACAAACACATAAAGATATCTGAGTAAAGCGGTTACCAGTGGGGTTTGTACTGCCTTACAATTTTATTGGACCCACTAGCTCCCTTAAGTGTGGTTCAGCCCTAAACAACACCAAAAGCCTCATTTTAGCCTTTTCCAAAAATACCCTTACAAATTTCATAAAAATCCGAGCCCTCTTGAACTTCCAGAAAATCCAGGATTTCTGGTCCAAATTGTAACATTTTTAATAAATTCCAAAAAACTCATTTTAACATGAACCCAACTCCATATGAACCATTAAGATGTCTATTTTCCAAGAAAAATAATTCCAGAAACCATGAGTTCACTGATTTTTTCGTGGAGCTCAAATTTCTCTCCCTGGTCCGATTCGCTCCCCTGTTTCTAGACCCGTTTTCAAAAATTTATTTCACCCAGTATATTTATCCAAAAATCATTATATTTTATACCAAAATCATTCCCCAGATGTATATTTTCTTCATGTAAAATTTCAGCTCAAAATAATGTTGTTTAATATTTTAAAAACGCGTTTGAAGCTTCTCTGCCCAGATTTCCAGAATCTGGCAGCAAGCCCTTACTCCGGTTTTTCGGTGTTTTCGACTTCGAAACTTAAGCCATGAGTAAACCCTACACAAAACCACGTTCCAGAGCCATTGAAGCCTCAAAAACACAAGAATCCAACCAAAACCCTAAGCCCTTACTCCCTGGACGAAAATACCATAGTAAGAACTTAGAGTAAGGTTTTTCGAGATGTTACCTAAGATCGGAGAATCGTCTGGTGTTCTTGGTATCTTGGAGCTTGAGCTTTGGCTATGGAGGCTGCTGATCCTTCTCTCCTGTTCTTCAAAATTTCGTGCTCCTTGGCTAAGAGAGAGAGAGCATGTGACTTTAATAATTCTAAAAGAATCGAGCAGTCCCAAATAGTGTGGTAAATTCCCGTCCGTAATTAGTTAAACTCATCTGGCTTTCCTTGACTTTTTCCCCAAGAAATTCTAGAGAATTCCAGGGTCTCCCTTTGCTGCCATGTGGCGCAGCCCCAAGGAAAGAGAGAGCATATTTTTATCTTCTTTGGGGAAAAATTACAGGTTTTGGCCCGAACTTCCGTAAATTACAATTGTGACCCTTAACTTACCAATTATTACCAAATTTTCCCATTCTTTTTCCTGATTTATGGGGACATGTGGGGCGCCATGTGGGGCCCGCGGTTTGACTTTTACACTGATTCTTCTTTCTTGCTTTCCAAGTAATTACTTTAATCATTAAGGGAGGTCATGTGGCGCCTAATGGGGCCCACAAATCTGCTCCCCTATAATTAATCCATTTTTCTCACTTTATCAGTCCAGTTTTGACCAACCGGTCCCCACCTGCCCCATTGGTACACAGATGCCTCTTTTACACTTTTCCTCAACATTTTAGATATTTTTCTCTCCGAGTGGACATGCATATGTGGCGCCTCCTGAATACCCAATATGGCCCCACACTTGTCTCATTCGGCTCAAAGGAAACCCTAATCGGTCCCTATCGGCCCCTTTCCACCTGAGTTAATAACCCGTGGGACCCGCATTTTACGTTTGGGCCTGAGTATGGATAAAATCATCTGATCTCTCTCTCCTCCTTCATGTGGACGAAATTAATGCCTTAAGGGGTAAGGATTTGACTTTTCTACCCTCGTAATCATTACTTACTTTTTTGCTTTTTAACTCGTAGTGACACGTATCCCAATGTAATCATTGCACTCACTTTTC